>MU185270.1:12470-40907 GCA_016904865.1 Pissodes strobi | reverse complement strand
GTTACTTTACTCACCTTCCAAATAAGGGATGCCAGAGCTGTGCGTGGTTATCTTGCATGTCCTCGATGCTACCAGTTGTACTACCAACTTCGGGCACATCCTCCATTACATTCCTCGAGGATGTAACCACGCCGTTTGATTTTCCATTTCCTGCGACACCAGTTTTCAGCTTGGAATGCATACTTTGGGCTCCAGAGAGATCCATAGGAACTGGTAGGCCACCTTGTTTAAGCATTTCAGAACAAAATTTATCTTGTAAGGGTTCTTTGGAAAATTTAAAAGAGCTTTGATGACTAGTTCTTTTACCTAGTGGCGCTAATTGTTTTGCTCCATTACTGTGTCGTAACATGTGTTGTTGCTGTTGTAGGAGCTGCTGATGTTGATGCTGCTTTAACAACTTTTGTTGTTGCATTTGCTGCATTTTTTGATGCTCCTGGATCATCTGGTGGTGTAGCCTTTTCTCCTGTTCATTATATTGAGAAAGCAAATTCGCTTCCTTGTTTTTCTTCTGCAGAATGGGAGGGCTTAATTGCTGGCTGGTTTTGCCTGTCGGGCTAAGATTGTTCTTATGGCTGAATGGATTAAATTGTGTTTCCAACGAAGGATTATTATTTCCTTGCACAAAGCTGCCTAGACTTAAGTATGGATTTTGCCAACCAGGTTGGTTAGTTAAAGCTGCTTGACTAAACGCTGGATGCATGATTGACTGTTGTTGAATCTGCTGAGCCTGTGATATGTTCTTGGTATGCCCATTAGACACTCGAGAATTATATTTATTTATGTTGCTTTGTTGAATATGATTTTTTTTCTGATTACTAGATCGATGGTTTTGCTGACTTAATACAGCAGTTTCATAAGGACTCTTATTGTTCAACATGTTAGCTTGCATCATAGCTTCTTGCCATATCGACAGTTCGTAAGGATTATTAAAATTTACATGCGTAAGTGGTGGAAACCCAAGTGGGGCTGCCATTTTGCTACCCAACATCATCTGAAGCCCAGGATGAAGTTCTCCAAGTTGGCCAGGAAGATATGGCAAAGAAGACGCTGCATACAGAGCTTGGATAAATTCATTATGATTCGCATAGTTGTTCATTGCTTCAAATGGATTGGAACACCCAGCCCACATTAATGGATTAAAAGCAGCTTCATTAGCTGCATCAATATCGCTGGCCAAACTGTTTTTACAATCCGGTGAAACTGCGGTATTTTTGTTTGCATTATCATTATTTTTTCTTTTATTTGTAGTATGTGCGGGATTAACCTTTTCATTTATATTGTTGTTTTGTTCAATAGCTTTATTTGTTGACTGCTTGTTGGCTGCTTTTTGACATTCAGATTTTTTTTCAACGCTGTTTTTGGTTGTGTTATAGTTGCTTTCTATAGCTGCTAAAAGTTTATCTTTATACACTACCAAAATATCATCTAATGATACATTTTTACTAGAATGTCCACTAAGGATCTTTAAAATTTCTCTTCTTGGGTGTTTTAGCAGATCTGGGAAAATATCTTTGGGTACCATCAATGGATTTGGAATATCAATTTCTAAGAGAAGCTGCTTGTATTCCGCTAACGGATCTTGTGTGTCACTAAATGCTTTAAGTAAACTCAATAATCTTGGAGTGTCAGGTAGAACTGAAGCTTCTTTTGGTGACGTTTTCTTTGGACTATGTTGAAGAATGTCAATATCTTTATTTAATAAATTTTTAAGCGTAATATCGTTATGTTTTAGTTTTTTCACTGGCGGTTCCGATTCCGAACTTGGTGTGACGACTTCCTCAGAACATGTCACAGTAGGACTAGCAGACTTACGACATTGGCCCAGATCTAATGGCTCCTTTGGTTTACTCATCATTGCATCTGTGCTACTGGCAGATGCTCGGCTAATGGAATTCGCTAAAAGTGATTCTAAGAAAACTGATCTTGGCTTAGAGATGGAGGTGCTGGTCGACACTAAATCTGGAGAAGCAGGAACCGCAGGAATACCACTGGGTTGAGGTGATTGAATTGCCTCTGAACTTTGGGATGGTGGTCTAGGTGGAGGTAACTTTGGAGAAGACTCAGGCTTTCGTATGCATAAGTCTGTTGGTTCGTCATCATTCTCTTCTACAATAAGGGATTCTTTAGTTGTATCGATAGTTAGATCTGGCTTACTTTTAAGAGATAAATCCAAGCAAACCGCGGTGTCTGCAATAGTTGGCTCATTTTCGAGGACCACAGAATTTTCTTCATGGATGGTTGATGACTCAGCTTCCACAACGGTACTTTTTATTTCCGTAAGTGACTCATTTAGTTCTTTCTCATTCGGTACTTCTGCTTCAGTAGATACTTGAGGGTCCATTTCCGGCTCCGTTTGATCGCAGCAAAGATCGTCCTCATCTTTCTTCACATCATGACTAGATACAAATATGGTTGCCGGATCGCTTATTATTTCACTGGTCTCGTTCTGATGTACTTCAGAACCCACACTTTTCGTATCTTCATTACTGCTTAAATTATCTTTCAAATCTTCTGTTTCGATCTTATTACTTCCTATTTTACATTCAGTCTGACCGACTATCTCTGCGGATTCGTTTTGGGTCAAAATTAAACCTTCTGCCGTACAATCTTCTTTAATATCAGATGGATCTAGACAATTTACTGCCTCCAAAATTTGGCTCATTTTATTCTCATCAGTATAAAAGTCAGGATAATCCATTAGGTCGCTTTCTGCATACTCCTCTTTTATGTCCATCTCGTATTGATTAGATTTTTCAGGGATTGAAATGGATTCGCAAATGCTAGGCTTACTATTTTCTTCAGAAAGTGAACATTTTTTATCAAACTTACAATTATGGTCTAACATTTCATCATCAAAAGCATTTTCAGAGCCAAATCCATGTGGACTCTGAAGAGATTGTTCTAATCTTGATAATATGTCATTCATTGACATTTCATCGTCATCATTGTAGCTGCATTCCTCAGTACATTCCTGCGATTTGTGATCATTATTTATTATTAAATCTGGTTGAATTTCATGAGATTTTGTTTTAAGAATTTCGTCAATTTCATCGATACTTTGATCAAGAGGTTCACTGGCCTCCTTGGGATGTTCTTCCGGGTCAGAATTCCAATGTCCGGACTGCATATGCTGTTTTAGTTCCAGCTCCGCCACTGCCAACAAATTGTCAAGCGGACTGACGTCACATACTTTATCGGGCGTGCTGCACTCCGTAAACGTGCGCGCGAATCCCTTGTCCGTAGCACTGTTTACACTCTTTGGCAAATCTTCCGACGACGGAATTCGCTTAATAGTATGGGACGGTAGTAGAGACTCAATGTTGACATTTTCCGTATTTACCCAGGAAGGTTCCAAAGCTGGTTCAGTTTCCGGAAATTGAACCGATGTGGATTGCTGACTTTTGGATTTTCGAGAACGCTTTTTGTGATGGTGTCGATGATGATGATTATGTTGTGATGGTGAAGAAACTGGTTCTTCAGCCGACGCCCGCGGGGCGCCCAGCATCTCGGTACGCGGGATGGCGCGCCAACCGTGTGCTGTTTTCGTTAATAAAATTCGATTTCTTTTGTCGTAATCCTCGCATTTCACGTCCACGATGCGCGTATTTTCTTGCCGGACCCACACGAAAATAGGGTTAACTCGCGGTGGTCGTTCTAAAGCGGGTGACGAGCTGCGACTCTGTTTACTAACAGCAGCGGCGGCAGAAACCCGGCGGCGGTGGTGGCGGCGTCGGCCGGGGGCAGCGGCGCGCGACTCCAGACAACGTGACCCCGCGCCCGCATCGATCGAATCAGGCCGTCGGCGGGGCCGTCCAGGGCGCCGGGACAGGGCCGCCAGGGGGATCAAACCCGGCACGGGTGGCCGAGGCCCGCCGCTCATGGGATGACGACCGATGGAAGCATTCGTCCAGCAAAAGGCTCTCGGCGGCAGAGTGCCTAATTACAACACTAGCACTAATACTACAAGACACCTAGACGGCACCGAAATAGCGAATACCAGTCCTGTTTTCCGTACACGTTACGTAACAGAGAGCTGCGGCGATAGCATAGAACTGGCGAACTACTCTGAAATTTGCGTAGAGTTTGTTGGCCTGGGGGCGGACGTTATCCTACCCCACCTTTTTTGTTGCCCGCCTCTTATGCGCCAGAGAGCGTTTTGTTCGTGAGTCCCGCCAGCAGGCGCCAACTATCGCCGTTGAACGCAACCAAACACAGTGATGCTGTAACCTTGAGCTTCAACTTTGCGGTTGGTCAAAGACTTGAGGGGGTGTAACTTGAATTACCAGATGTGTAACCTACGATTGTACAAGGATACACTTAAGAAAATACCCGGAACTGCAGATAATACTTTACGATTGCCTTTTGCGCAGACCCACTGTGAAGAAGTCGATAAAAATACGTTTAACGAGCAGATATTAATCCGTTGTTCATTTTATTTCCTCATAGTTGTAAAATTAAGGTTCTATCCATTCTGGGGTAGCAACATATTGAACAAAAGCTAGAAACAAATCAGCTATGGATCAACAATATTTGAATGGAGTGTAAAAATCATATAAACGGGAAGTATAAAAATCCTAAGCCTAAACTAACAGGTGTATACCTTACCTTCTGATGCAAATCTGCTAATATCTATCGGTATGCACATTTTATTGCTGAATAAATAAATGCCTAAAATATGAAAGAAAGGCATTTTATATACAGCCCTCTTAACACAAGTGAAACGAAAATATATTCTTAGGTATACCTATTATTCCGCTATGAATATAAAAAATTATCAAAAACGAAGGCGTCTCATTTAAGAAAATTTCAACAAATAAATACTTACCTTCTTTAAATCTATGGTGATTAATTAAATAGCTAGTTTTTTGATTACCCATTTTAGAAACGCGACAAACGACAAAGTCTATCTTCACCGGTTTAAAAAAGTGCCAGGTGCCACCTTATATTTGATTCAATCTCATCACAGAAAACGTAAAAATTACCCCCAGACTTATGTTTACAAACTTCGTCAAGGTGTTCATGTTCGAAAATACGTATTTATAATATAAATATTATACTATAGATATAGTTAGTCTGTAGGGCAACCTCTTTTTCCCAGTTTTCGTTAAGATCTTAGTGAAGTTCAATGTAGGTAACTACTAATTTCCTGTTGGCATTTTTTCCCTAACACTTAAGTACTCACAGGAGTGATATAAATAATGAAGGGTAATTAGAGATAAAAAAATATTAAATTTGAATTAAAAGGAATACGAAAGAAAATACTTGTGTGTCTATTTACCTATAACAATTCAATTAAGTTTAAAATAATCAGAGGGTTTAAAGTTCTAAACGATGAGAAATATAATGAACGGCTCTTTTAAACTACATAGGTATGTGTATAAAAACAAAATTAAACATTTCATTTAAAACATACCTAGGCAAGTAATTTAAAAGAACAGTTTATCACATTTTTCTCTTTTTAAACTTTTAGCATTAATTATATAGGTTAAAAAGAACATAAGTATATCTATATAAGTATAGGTATATCCTAGGTATTGTTTTGTGTTGGTGAGAAGAGATCCGGTGAAAATAATATTAGACTATAGCAGTTACTATTTTCTTATATTGCTCTCCAAATAAAATATTCGCCCTTAAACATGGAAAGTTGGACGTGAAACGCGAATTTTTAAAATAACATTTGGACCACTTGCTATAATTTGATCATATCTCGAATAGTTGTTAGTCTAAATTAAAATATTTATTCTTTACAAATTGACTAGAGAATGTGTTACAAATGGCGAAAGGAATGCAAAAACTATGGCATATAGGCGCAATTTAAAAATTGGAGTTAAAATACTTTAGAAGGGCCTCCAACAACCCCTTCTTTAGTCTATTATCAATTATTTACTACTTATATTATTATATGTAATATAGCATGACATAAAAGCTACATTTCATATGCAGAGAATATCTCAGCTGGGAAGCAGTTTAGGAAAACAAATTACTTACATGAATAAATACTTGGTTTGGTTTAGTTTCTCCTGATCGCTTCGCTCCTGCGAATTGCGTTTCTCTGCCATCCTGTAGATAATGTTGTACATTTTTGCTAGATTAGACTTAGACGATGTTCTTTGTCTCCCTTTTTTGAACTGACCTACGTTTTTGCAATAATTACAAAAAAAGGAGTCGCGGGATCTGTTGCTTCTTGAACATTTGAAACAGAAAAAAAAATAATGAAACAAGTTGACATAAAAGTAACTCTGGAGAAGCTACATTTCATATACAGGGAATATCTCAGTTGAGAAACAGTTTAAGAAAACAAATTACTTACATGAATAAACATTCACAATCCTTTACAAAGATGCAAATTTGAGATGTAAGAAAACTCATAAATGTGTAGAAATATATAGTTGATAGAAGTTTGGGTGGGATCAGGTTAGATTACGTAAGTTTAGTTTACCAAAATATACCAAATAATCTCGTTCTTTTTTACAATTTAAAACGTTATAAGTGTGGTTGTAAAAAGCAAAAGACCATCTGCATTCGATTCGTCTCACATTCCTCGATCTAACGTTATGAACCACGACTAGTCTGTCGTGAGAAATTAAAAGTCACCCTCACCCACCCTTAACACAATCTAATGTAAAAAATAACTTTTAGCAGATTACGCAAGTTTAGTTTACCAAAATATACCACATAAAAGCATATTAAGTACTTCAAGTTTCGTTCGTTTTTACTATTTATAATATTAGTGGTGGTTGTAAAACCTGCATTCGATTGGTCTCTCGATCCACGATCTAATGCGGTTAGTTTCACTTAGTTTCAACTTATTTTGGTCATTTGGGTCGGTTGTAATACTTATGTTATAATCAATTTTAATAGATTTGGTTAGTTTTGGTCTAATCAACTTTCCGTTCATTTCACTTGGTATCAAGTTATTTTAGCCATTTGGACCGGTTACGATTACGATTCGTTAAAATCAATTTTAATAGATTAGGTTATTTTTGGTTAGTCGCCGAATCAACTTTCGGTTAGTTTCACTTAGTCTCAACTTATTTTAGTTATTTGAGCCGGTTCCGATACGTTATAATCAATTTTTATAAATTTGATTAGTTCTGGTTAATCGTCCAATCAACTTTCGGATAGTTTCTCATAGTCTTAACTTATTTTCGTCATTTGAACCGGTTCCGATACGTTATAATCAATTTAAATGGATTTGGTTAGTTTTGGTTGGTCGTCAATCAACTTCCGGTTAGTTTCACTTAGTCTCAACTTATTTTACTTATTTAAGCCGGTTCCGATACACTATAATTAATTTTAATATATTTGTTTAGATTTGGTTAATCGTCAAATCACCTTTCGGTTAGTTTCACTTAGTCTCAAGTTATTTTAGTCATCTGAACCGGTTTCGACGCGATATAATTAATTTTAATAGATTTGGTTAATTTTGGTTAGTCGTCCAATCAAGTTTCGGTTAGTTTTACTCAATCTCAACTTACTTTAGTCATTTGAACCGTTTCCGATACGTTATAAACAATTTTAATAGATTGGTTTAGTTTTGGTTAGTCGTCAATTCAAATTTCGATTAGTTTCACTTAATGTCAAATTATTTTAGTCATTTGAACAGGTTACGATACGTTATCATCAATTTTAATAGATTTGGCTCCTCTTGGTTAATCGTCGAATAAACTTTCGAGTAGTTTCACGTAGTCTCAAATTATTTTACTTATATCAGCTGGTTCCAGTACGTTATAATCAATTTTAATATATTTGGTTAGTTTTGGTTAGTCTACTAATCAACTTTCGGTTAGATTCACTTCATATAAACTTATTTTAGCCATTTGACCCGGTTACCATACGACCTAATCAATTTCAATAGATTTGGTTAGTCTTGGTTAATCGTCGAATAAACTTTCGGGTAATTTCACTTAGTCTCAACTTATTTTAGTCATTTGAGTCAGTTGCGATACGTTATAATCAATTTTTATAAATTTGTTTAGTATTGGATAATCGTTTCACTTAGTCTCAAATTATCGGTTCCGACACGTTATAATTAAGTTTAATAAATTTGGTTTCTTTTGGTTAGTCGTCTAATCAACTTCCGGTTAGTTTCACTTAGTCTCTACTTATTTTAGTCATTTCAGTGGGTTTCGATACGTTATAAGCAATTTTAATAGATTTGGTTAGTTTGGGTTAGTCGTCTAATCAACTCTTGGTTAGTTTCACTTAGTCTCAACTCATTTCATTTATTTGAGCTGGTTCTGATGCGTTATAATAAATTTTAATAGATTTGGTTAATTTTGGATAGTCGTCTAATCAACTTGCAGTTAGTTTCCCCTTGCTAGAGCTGTGGTTAGTTTCACTTATTCTCAACCTATTTTAGTCATTTGAGTCGGTACCGATACGTTATAATCAAGTTTAATAAATTTGGTTAGTTTTGGTTAGTTGTTTAACAGGTTAGTTTCACTTAGTCTCAAGTTTTTTTACTTACTTGAGCCGGTTCCGATACGTTATAATGAGTGTTAATAGATTTGGTTAGTTTTGGTTAGTTGTCTAAACAACTTTCGGCTATTTTCACTTAGTTTCAAATTATTTTACTTATCTGAGCGGGTTCCGATACGTTATAATCAGTTATGCATAAACCGTGTCGTACGTTCACTAAAATTTTCCGTGTCGTGATGCGACCTGGGAAACTCACTGTCAGGAAACCAAAGGATTCATCTGAACCGGCTCCGATACGTTATAGTCAAATATAATGTATCTGGTTAGTTTTCGTTAGTCGCCAAAATTCGATTCGTTTTGGTTAGTTTTAACTTACTTTAATTTGTGTAACCCATTTCGATACATTTTAGCCCGTTTTGGTGCTTTTGGTTACCTTTGGTTAGTTTTAGTTAGCCATTAAATCAATTTTCCGATATGTTGTAACCGATTTTAATGATTTTGATAAATTTTGGTTAGTCGCCAATGTTCGGTTAATTTGGGTTATTTTTAACTTACTATAATATTTTTAATCTGTTTCGATACGAAAAGCACCAAATATGGCTCTTTGGTGCTTTTCGTTAGTTTATGTTAGATTGGGTTAGGTTGTGTTAGATAGTCGTCGTGGGTGTTCAATCAATATTCAATTAATTTCAGTTAGTTTTAATTTTAGTCATTTCAATCGGCGTCGATACGTTATAATCGAATTAAATGTTTTTCGGTAGTTTTGGTTAGTCGCCAAAATTCGGTTCGTTTTGGTTAGTGTTAACTTACTTTTTTGGAGCTTTTGGTTACTTTCGGTTAGTCGTTGAATCAACTTTCGGTTAGTTTCAGTTAGTTCGAATTTAATTTAGTAATTTGAACCGGATCTGATAGGTTATAACCAATTTTAATTTTTATGGTTAGTTTTGGTTATTCGCCAAATTTCGGTTACTTTGAGTTAGTTTTAACTTACTTTTATTTTTTTAAATTGTTCCGATTAATTTTAACCCGTTTTGTGCTTTTGATTACTTTTAGTTCGTTCTGGGTTAGTCGTTCAATCAACTTTCGGTTAGTTTCAGTTAGCTTTAATTTATTTTTGTCATTTGAACCGATTCCGTCCTCAGAAACAGACTAACACGATCTACTACGTATATTACGTGATGTGCCAAATGTAGCTTGCACTTTTTCGTGATTTGATACCCCATAATAGGAAAACAAAAACATTTTCAATGTTAAAAGTTTTAGTTTCTCCTGATCGCTTTGCTCCTGCGAATTGCGTCTCTCTGGCATCCTGTAGATAATGTTGTACATTTTTGCTGGGCTAGATTTAGACGATCTTCTTTGTCTTCTTTTCTTGAACTGACGTACGTTTTTGCAATAATTACAAAAAGAGGAGTTGCGGGAAATAAGTTGACGTAAAAGTAAATCTGAAGAAGCTACATTTCACATACAGAGGATATGTCAGTTGGGAAGCACTTTAGAAAAACAAATTACTTACATGAATAAATAGTTTTATTTTCAGTTTTCATCTGACCGCTTCGCTCCTGCGATATTGCATTTCTCTAGTGTTCTGCAGATAATGTTGAATACATTTTTGCTGGACTAGATTTAGACGATGTTCTTTGTCTCCTTTTCTTGAATTGACGTATGTTTTTGCAATAATTAGAAAAAATAGCATTTGCTTCTTTGTAATTATGATACAATGAACCTTAAAATTATTAACATTAAGGACTCTACTGCTTCTTGGACATTTGAAACGGAAAGCAGGAATCACCTTCGATGAAATAAGTTGACATAAAAGTCATTCATAGGATATCTTGGTTGGACAGTAGTTTAGGAAAAAATTACTTACCTGAATAAATAGTTTCATTTTCACCTGATCGCTTCACTCCTGCGAGATTGTATTTCGCTGGCATTCTGTAGATAATGTTGATTACATTTTTAATGGACTAGATTCAGACGATGTTCTTTGTCCCGTTTTCTTGTTCTCTCGTACGTTTTTACAATATGATATTTATATTATTTGAAGCAACTGCTATTATGTTAGAATGAACTTAAAAATTATAAACATTAAAGGGCTCTATTGCTTACTTGAAACAGAAAAAAAGTAATGAAATAAGTTGACAAACAAATTATTGTGAAGAAGCTACATTTCATATACAGAGAATACCTCAGTTGGGCAGCAGTTTAGGAAAACAAATTACTTACATAAATAAATAGTTTTATTCACCTGATCGCTTCGCTCCTGCGAATTGCATTTCTCTAGCATCCTGTAAATAATGTTGTACCTATACATTTTTGCTGGACTAGATTTTGACGATGTTCTTTGTCTCGTTTTTTTGAACTGTATCTCCGTCTTTGGTACGTTTTTGCAATATGGTAGTTTTATTACTTGAAGCAAATGCTTGTTTGTTTTTGTGTTAGAATGAACTTGAAAATTAACATTAAGGGCTATATTGCTTCTTTGAACATTTGACACAAGAATAAAAAATAATGATATAAGATGACGTGAAAGTTATTCTGAAGAAGCTTCGTTTGATATACAAAGAATATCTCAGTTTGGAAGCAGCTTAGGAAAACAAATTAATTACATCAATAAATAGATTTAGTTTCACCTGATCGCTTCCCTCCTGCCAGATTTAATTTCTCTGGCATCCTGTAGATAATGTTGATTACATATTTGCTGAACTAGATTTAGACGATGTTCTTTGTCTCGCTTTCTTGAACTGTCAATATGGGATTTATATTATTTGAAGCAAATGCTTTTTTGTTATTATGTTAGAATGAACTTAACAGGTATTAACATTAAGGGCTCTATTGCTTCTTTGAACATTTGAAACAAAAAAAAATAATGAAATAAGTTGACATAAAAGTAATTCTGAAGAAGCTACATTTCATATACAGAGAATATCTCAATTAAGTAGCAGTTTAGAAAAACAAATTAGTGACATGAATAAATAGTTTTATTTCATCTGATTGCTTTGCTCCTGATTGCATTTTTCTGGCATCCTGTAGATAATGTTGTACAATTCTTCTGGACTAGATTTAGACAGTGTTCTTTGACTGGTTCTTATGAACTGGATACTGAATCTCGTTCTCTGATACATTCTTGTAATTAATTGAAGCAAATGTTTTATTTTTATTATGGTAGAATTAACTTTAAAATATAACATATAAGGATTTAATAAACATTCCGAGAAAAATATTTAGTATTGATGAGTCAGAGTTCTAACTATAAAACAACCCAGGAAATGTTATTGCCACTAAAGGTACCAAAACCGCAAACTGTGTCACAAGTGCTGAGAAAGGTGAGACGATATGAGTAATAGCCTGCGAAATGCAGAAAGGCATTTCCTTCCTACCGTTTGTAATTTTAAAGGCAAGAAGAAAAAACAAGAATTTGAAGATGGTCTGCCTCCTGGTGGTAAAGTTATAATGAATGAAAAATCGGCCTATGTAACAACAGACATTTTCAGATTATCGCTTCGAGAACACTTTATTGCAAGAAAGGAGCCAGGTAAAGTACCGCTAATTCTAGATAGGCCTTCCTCGCACTGTTCGAATGTACAGCTATTAGATATAGCTGCAAGCAATGATGTCATCACGTTATGCCTACGAAGCTATTCGACTCACGGGCTGCGGCCACTAGATAGATAGTTTTTGAACCTCTAAAGACCTACTGGTCACACGCCTGCACTAACTGGATTATCACCAACATTGCATGGTGCAAAGCAGCTACAGTGCAGCTACGGGGTTTCGAGTTTTAGGACGTGTGGTATCTATCCTTTTAATGCAACCATAATTTCAGATTATGCTTTCATTCAGCAAAATCCTGAAGTAATTACTAGGACCGATAATTTAGAACAGAATGACAATGTTCACAAAGATAATCCTAATGATGACATAATATTATTGATAACGACTTATCATTTGAAGTTACTGCACCTATTCAAGTTGTGCCTGGGGCCAAGCGGGTGTCAGAAAAGAAACCAGGATGCTGAGTTAGTTACATTCCCAGCAATAGTTGCAGAGAAACGAAATAAAAAAGAAATAGATGACAAAAAGAGGCTTGCAGAGAAGCGAAATAAAAAATGTTAGAAAACAAGAAAGAAGCTGCAAAGATAAAACGCAAGCAAAATAATAGGAACAAAGAAAAGGCGAGTAGTAGTAGTAGTAGTAGTAGTAGTAGTAGTAGTAGTAAGGGTGGGGGGGGGTGGCTTGCGAAGCCCGGTAAGTAGGCCTATAAGTCCCTTTTCACCATCCCCGATCCGCCCTACCCTACCTGGCTACTTCCAACAATCGGCCCGCACTGAAACGGCCCGTCACTTCGATAAAGGTGAGGACGTCCTCCCAGTCCAGATCCTTTAGATCTTCCCGAGCAAGTGTTGGTGCTCCCAGTATCTTCTTCCTTAGGCGACTCCACCTATGACAAATTCCTATATAGTGGTATGAGGACTCCTCCCCTGTCCCGCAGTTCGGGCAGAGTGGGCTGTCCCTCACACCGATAAGGTGCAGATGTCTGTTTAGGCTTCCATGCCCAGTCAGAATACCTACCAAGTTCCTGATGTCCTCTCGGCTCTTTTTTAGTAGTCGCCTTGCTCTGGATCCGTCAGGATTTAGAATCATTTCCTTGGCTTGTCTGCATCCTTCTTTTCCTCTCCAATTGTGCTTTGTCTTGTTCCAGGCCCAGTTATTTAGTTCCTGAGAGATTTGCCTTTTACTTAAGCCCAGACCAGGTTCTGGACCGACGAGGTGGCTCATTGAGCCTTGTCTTGCCAATTCATCGGCCCGTTCGTTGCCCTCGATGCCACTGTGCCCTGGAACCCATCTGAGTCTTACTTTCTTGCGCACAGCCAATCTATATAGGGCGTATCTACATTCCTGAACTAGCTTACAGCTTGCCCTGGGTCTTTGGATCGCTCTGAGAGCGGTTTGACTGTCCGAGTAAATATATATACTCTCTACACCTTCTGTTACCTCCGCCTTGGTTGCGACTTTCAAAATAGCAAACACCTCCGCCTGGAAAACAGTGGCATATCTCCCCAGCGAAGTGCTTTCTCCTGATTTAGTGTTGTCTAGGTATACACCGGCTCCGGATGACTGTGTATTAGCCATCCATGAGACGTCAGTGTACCATGCGTATACTCCTCTCGGCGTACGTACCTGGCCTGACAGCCACTCTTCTCTTGATTGAAACTCCACCTGAAAATTTCTTCTCAGTCTTAATCTGCCATCTGGAATATTGCCTCTGGTCGCAATGATGGGTAGATCCCTACTCATCTTGGCGGCAATAGTCGTACGGCCTTTCCCTGTGTAGTCCGTTCGCCATAGGCCGCTGTCGATCATCCTTTTGTGAGCCGCCATTGCCTCTCTCTCAATCCAGATCGGGAGGTCCGGCAGCCCCAGGATGATGTTCAGTGCTGCTCCGGGAGTTGTTCTCAATGCTCCGGTAGTACCCAAACAAGCCAGCCTTTGCAGTCTGGCCAGTTTCTGGGCATTAGTGGCCCTGGCCACCGCTGGCCACCAGACAAAGAAAAGGCGAATAAAAGGAACAAAGGAAAAAAGAAAAAAAAAACGTAATCCTAGTTTTACAGATACCTACCAGTTCATTAGAAAGCGAATTGGAAGTGCCTGCAATAGAGAGTGGTGATTCCGAATTGAAGCATGATGAGTCAGAATTTTGTGCAGAATGCGGTGGATACTATTTTCATAAAAAAATTATCCAAATGTGATTGATTGAAATGTCTGAAATGTCATGATTGGGTTTACGAGATATGTACTCCATGAGACATGTATTGTGCAGATTGTATTCCACTAGTGAGTATCTACCTCTAGACCTCTGAAGACATATGTTTTATTGGCCTATATCAATGTATAACTTAATATATGTGTTTTGTTGTAAATAATAAGTACATCTTATTTTTAATCATAAAATAGTGTAATTCTTAGGAAAGTAGCATGTTGCCATATTCCCAACGTATGATGCCATATTATTATGATAGCGGATATTATGACAATAGTGTATTACTGAGGACTTTTGCTTGTAACATTTTTGTCTGTGGGAATATGACAACGAGCGACTTACAACACATACCTGTATGTGTAAGCCCTAAGGCGCAGTCATCATATTTCAGCTGGGGGCGTTAGTTATTAGAATGTGAACCTTTAAATTTTATGTTGCCATATTCCCCGGTTTTACTCTATCAATATTTCCACAATTTTACGCAAAAGTTAGTGAGCTTTTCTATATTTCTATAGTTGGTTAACGAAAGCGACAAAGGATCTAGAACAAAAAGAAAACAATAGCTTAATAAATGAGCTAACCCAAACTTCCCTTTATCGCCATACACTTTGAGAGATGTTCCGACGATGTAAACTCATTACCAGTTTCCGTTGAAAGTTGTATGGATAGCATAATAGCCTTGGGGTTTCCTTTGATAGTTTCAGTTCCTTAATATGTCTAGTCGCAAATGGGCAAGTTTCCTTATAAATATTGTTTAGGAGTGTGTTCCATCGAAGAAAGAAATTGTTATTGACATTTTCTGCCTTAAAAGATGTTGGCTTATTCCGACTAATCTAAAAAGTTGAGATCCAGTCTGTAGGAGTCTCTGCTCTATTGGTTTGGTCATACATTATATGAAAGCTCGCGCACAGAATATGTCACTAGGCGTTCTTGAAAATTAATCAATTGGTGTACCAATGCATGCTTTCTGTTAGATTGCTTATCTCAGCCACTCATTTTTAATGAACATTGTATTGTTTGGAATCTTTTACCTGGCCATGTATTGATAAAAATGCTTTCGTGCAGTACTTTATATATTATGACACAATGAATCTTTAAAAATACCGATTTAATTTTCAGCTTTACGAGGTGGAAGAAAGCAGTGAATGTAGGTTCTGCCAGGAACGAGAAGGACACGGCGCGGCGCGGCGGCTCACGTATTGTGCTAGTCGGAAGCCTTATCGAGAATGTGCTCTCAACTGCTCAGCTCAACCAAAACAGAGGCAATAAGCTACACCGAGGAGCCGCTGTCGAAGCTGTGGGTGCTGATCAGAGAGATCAAATTGAACAATGCTCTATATTGTAAAGAATCATAGTAGATTCTGTGGGTTGCAGTGACAAATAGGCCGAAGGCCTACGCTCTGAAACCTCTAAGTCTATAAATCCACTGAAAATATTATGTAGCTCAACGCATTGTGAATCATGCACGGATTCTGATCTTCCAAAAACAATGTAAGAAAATGATTCATATCTCTATACCTATGATATTCAATGTTGTTATTTATTTTAATTTCTTAAATTATTATAATTTTCTTCAGCTTGAAATTTTCTGTAATTTGATATTACATACGATTTTTTATGGTTTTTAATTTGACCCAAAACACGCATTTTGCAACTCGGATTTTAATATTTTAAAAAGATACCAACAACGAACTAAAAAAATCAGTTTGCGTTCTTGTGGGGATTAGTTACACCAAAAAACTCATATCTACTGATCTACTAAGAGTAATTCATAATTTAGTATTTATTTTATTCAGATGCCTCCGTTTTCCATAACATTTGTATATCTAACTCACCGGCCTAATATTATGATGTTGTCGATATTAAACCAATTTATGGATATATATACGTTTTGCCGGAAATATTTGCCGTATACGGCGCCACTTCAATCTGTTAGCTTCCTAGTACCGTTTCGGTCCAGGTTCCAGTATATAAATTGATACTAACTTCAATTATTTATTAACCCTAACGAAGATACGTTTTTAAGTGGTACATATTGCAAATAATTATTTGCCAGCAAAAGATGAATCCGATATGCAACAAAATAGAGCAAATCTAATCTAATACAATATGTGGGTACTTATATACATACATCTAGATAATTTAAAATGGGGGCACTGGGAAATACATAATAGATTTAGAAGTAAAGACAAGCATCAATTCAACAGTATTAAACTACTGTATGATATGATGAGGGTAATCAATTTCTATTAACTATTCATACACGTCGTTGAAATTACCCGTTGATAAGCGATTGCTCAACATTTTTGTATCATTTGCTACTTCTGGTAACTTTATGAAACTTCACCTAAAGAGCTTTATTCATTCATGCATTCAACTTTCATTTATTCACATGTGATTCCTTCACTTCACGGTTCCTAACTGAGTGATAAATTGGCTAATTAAATAACTATCGTCTAAAACAGTAAACGACAGCTGCCAGCTTGTGATTTATTGTGTCTTGTTAGATATGTACTCAATATTTTTTTCCTGTTTCTGCTACTGAGATCCTTTCTCATTCTATTTGGGACCAGCCACTTGTCATGGACATAGTCAATATGTCAATTATCGCCACCAGAGCCAATTACTTGCGGTTTTGGCACGAGCGCCGCACTAGGCCTGGGTGCATGGTTGGAGCTCATGAAGCTGTAAAATGGGACTAGGATAACAGTTTCATAATATGTATCGTCTGACGAGCATAATAATAGTAATCAGATATTTTTGGACAATTCTATATAGCTTGTTTCGAGTATATCTCACTTAGGAGATAATCAAATATAAGAAATATATATATTTAGGGCATTTCGTTTTAAAAATTTCAACTTGATCTTAAACTTTCTTATTTTATGCTCCATTGCTCTTTCAATGACGCATTCTAAATTTCCAAAAAACATAATTTAAATGCCAGGTTTTGTTTTAATTATAAAAAATACAGAAAACCGGACAATTACTTGCATACACCTCAATTTAGATCATTCGGTATATTTGAACAAAATTGTTGACTGGCGATAAGCTGCAATAAAATCTGAACAGGAATGAATGTACTAGAAGACATATTCAAAAAGAAATCAAACTACACAATTTGTTAACATGTCCAAAGAAAAACCTTCAGATATTTTATTGATAATGAAATGCCATTATGATCCTTTATATTTTTCTTTTACTGAATCTTATTACCGGCGCTATTACAATGTACACTGCAAAACGCATATTAAATTTAGCAACAAGTATATCGGCACGTGTTTTCCGTCAGTTTGAGGATGCTGCATTAAAACTGCGCCTTAAAGTTAACAAGGACAAGATTATAGTGTCAAAATGGCAATGGGTTAGACAAAATTTTTAACGGTCACAATATTTTAAACTTTTCAGTAAAAGAAATATATTGGACTTCAAACGTTGTCAAGTGAAAACTGACAAAACTTCTTAGAGTACGAGCTTTTATGTCATGTGCAGTGAACCGTAAGAAATTCTTGACCCTTAACTGGATATTGACCTGGTTAGTTAAGACCTTTTATGGTACCAATTCCAAGTCTTGTTAATTTCTACTGATGGGTTACTTAGCACTCCGCCATTCTGCTCTATGTAAACTACTTCCTTGAACTCTCGTTTATAACAGAGCTTTTCTTTATTGACTAGTGTCGCTTTTGACTAATTATTCTAGATTTTTATGTTTCGCCTCTTTGTTTTCTTGCTTGCATTCGTACTGCCATTTTGTGTCCCCCTATGTATGAGTCACCATACTGGTTGACTTTATACTCGTTGACTTGAATACAGCTTGTACATTTTATTTGGGTCGAATTCGTTGTATTTTCTGTAAGAGTCGAATCGTTTCTTGCTGATGTTCAATTGGTGGTTGCCTCTATCTCTTTGCACCTTCTGTATTAGCCTCTCTGAATGCTCTGTAAGATATTTTTGATGTTGAATAGTTCTTCTTTCAGATCTTCAACTGCATTGCAAATTGTTCCAGTTTTGTGATTAGAAGCGACATTTTTCTATTAACCTGTGTGCGTTGGTGTCCTTTATATTGTTCTTGTTATTTGCCCTTTTCTTCTTCCGGCCAATACATCAAGAAATGGAAGCTTATCATCTGATTTCCTTTCCATTGTAAATCTGATACGTGACTTTAAGGTGGCTAAGGAACTAAATGATATTTCTTATTTCTTAGGTTTCCAGATGATGAATGTATCATCGCCATATATTAAGCACAATTTCAGCACATTCTTGGAGATTTTGATTGCTTCACTCAATTCACGTAGATACTGGCAATTGCAGGTGAAAACAGTGATCCAGAGGTATTCGGTCTTCTTGAGCGACAAATCGATCTTTTTCTTGAAAGTACGAAGTATTCAGGTACTATTCCAGTAATTCCAGTATGCCAAAGGCTGCTAGTGTTGTCCTCTATTTGAATGCGATGTCCGCTTCCAACGTGAATATAATTATTCTTAAGGACTGCTTTATTGACACGATTCTGTATAGGTTTTCAATGCCAAAAAGGTTAAGTCAATGGAAGTCCATTTCTTTTACTACCTTGCCTACCACCTGCAAACAAACTTGAAAATTGTGAAAGCGAGAATTACCGGAGACAGCCATAAGGAGAAAGATGAAAGTGCATAATAATGTATACGAGATAGCAAGTCATTAACTAACCCAAACTAATCCAAAAGTATTTGATCCAGAAGTTACGGTTAGACAATTTGTAGATTCAGGTTAAGATGTGTAAAAATACATAACACACAGCGCTAAGCACTTCTTCGCATATGCCATCAATTCAAACAAACTCACTAGCATTTTATATCTTATTACCAATTGTTAGGAATACGAATACGGCACAGATTTATACAATATGTCCGAATATAGAGGTGATCTGATGACAAATCTGCTAAAATTTGAGTTTTCTGAAAAATATTGAAAAAGCTTCCTAAAAAAATTCAGTTCATGCAGAAAATGTTTGTTTTTCCTTTGTTTAGAAATTACAAAAATATGAAATATTGTCAAAAGTAGACGAGGTTTATATTTAATCCTAATTTTAGGTTTATATTTAATCCTAATTATAAAAGATAAATAATTACGAATTTAGCGGCATTTCGGATTTTAAATATTTCCTGAATACTCAACGTTTTATACTATGTTTTATCTTTTCGTGTTTTGCCATTTTATTCCTGCCTGTAAACCTCTTCCCTACTAGTTACTCTCACACTCCTTCTCTGAATTCCACGCAATTTAAGTTGCTTCAAGCGACCCAAAAAAGCATCGTAGAGATGTAAGTATGAAGCTGGACAGCTACGAAATAGAACCATTACGGCCAACCTCTAGGTCACCAAGTATATTGTTGAACCACTTTCTTACTTTATATTTATCTACCAATCAAGCTGTTAGATTCGTTTCTGATATCAGGAAGGGCTTCAACACAGAACCTTTATTCCGAGATATTAGCAAAACTTTTGATAAACTCTGGCCTAATGCTCTCGTCATCAAAATGATAAGGGTGCGATTCCCCAATGCCTTTATCAAAATAGGCGACTCGTACCAAAACCTTTACAGTTTCGATTAATGAATTTTTCTCTTCTTTCCTATCGATTAGAGCTGGGGTTCTCCAAGGCTCCCAACTAGCCCCCTAGTTTATCTACGACGTTCCCATCACTAAACTTATAAAAGTCTCCCTCTTCGTTTATGACACCTCCAAAAAAAAACAAGAATTATAGTCTTTCCAATCAAGATATATGTCGATTCATTGGATAAAGGGCTCAAAAATTGGAAGATTATAGTTAATTAAACTCTCAAAAATCATAGGGTGTACTTTTCTCGAATTCTCACCGACAAGTCTGGAAACTAATCTCAGATTAGAAGTGATAAACATTGCCTGGTAGATAAATATTAAATATCTAGGTCTTACGCTCACAAATAATTTTTGGAAATTTTAGCCTTGTGCAAAAAATTAATAGCTTGCCCTTCAGCACCTATTTTGCACCAAATTGTACCAGAAATATTATTTCAGTTATTTCAGGCTCTTGCCGAAAAAAACCACACCAAGGACTTGTTTTCCCAAAATCGCTCTAACAATCCGTATTTCGATGCCCTATACCTATGTGAAAAATTATTTGCCCAATATTTTGCACCCATTCTGCGCTATTTTGCACCATACGTATTAGAACGATTAGACTCTGCGATAAAAAGTTACAAACCATTTTTTTCAATAAGGGATACTCATTATGCTAATGACACAGGCACTATAGAAAACTGTAATATCGGCGATAATGCATTACTCTAAACTGCAGATGGCGAGGTCTACTATTGAATCGTATTTTAGTCTGTAATCGTATTTTAATCGCAATTAAGTCTGTGGTAGTCGTATTTAGTCTGTTTAGTATGTCGTAATATTACGAAAATTATTTTACACCACAACTCTGTGTTCCTACTTTCTATCATAGCGACTTTTGCTAAAAATTACCTAAACCAAACTAGCTCAAACAACTTTAGCTAAGAAATCTGGACGGCATAATTTGTTTGCACTTTTACACAGGTGGACCAAAATCCAGGTTTAAGTACTGCGTTCAGGTTTTCCTTTGGAATTTCAATTTTAAAGCTGCACGAAAAGTCATTTTCTTTTATGTTTTTACAAAAAAGTTATCCAATTTCTTGTTCGTCTGAATCGTCGATTAATTTGTCGTTCTGCCATCTGCAAGTTGAGACGCGGCAACATTCTCAGGAATCTGCTTGGTCGCGGGAACCGACTGCGATGATGGATTTCTCTCTAGTTGCGATGGTTGCGAAAGTACATCCACACCACGGTCCTCTTTTGGATCTTAATCAAACCAATAGGAATTCACAAAAGTGACAGTTAATGAGCGGAGCTAGATGAGCAAGAGAAAACGCATGACCCTCCTCTCGCTTCGCTCGCTTTGGGGGCGCAACCAACTAAAACTAACCCAAACTAACCCAAGGCATGCCCAAAACCAATTCTAATTTAGCAGAAAAAGTTACTGGCTTTGTTTCTGCATTTTTCAAATTTCATAAATTGCAAATAGCTCCGCCCATTAACTGTCACTTTTGTGAATTCCTATTGGTTTAATTAAGATCCATAAGAAGACTTGCGCAGTGGGCTGCAGGGACGAAGCGCTAGCTGCTGCACATTGGGGGCTTTGTTTACGTTTTTCGCGTTTAAGCTAACCTCATTATTCGAAGCGTGCACGTCATTCTTATCTTGTTTTTCAGTGTCCAGTACATTTATTTAATCTCCAGCTTTCTTAGCAGCGTACTTTCGTTTTTGATGCCTTCAAGCTCCCGTAGAAGATCGTTTCTTATGGTTTGCGTGCCAGCATGCTCACCCTTGAACTCCGCATTTGGGGTAGGACTTTGGGATGGCGGATGGCTTGACAAAAATCCATTATTTATTGTTTTTTTCTCTGCACAGTTTGTATTTGGTGTGTTTAGAATTGTATCATTCATATTGTCAGTAGATGACAAGGAAAAATGACTCATTCGTATCTTTAGCTCGGTAGTTTGCAAAAGCCGTGTGCATGCCCGAACATATTTTATCACACATTGCACGGGTACTTTTTGACTAACAATTATTTCAATTAGTTCACTTTTTCAATTAGTTAACCTCGAACTTAAAAACGCACTGTCAGTTGACGCCATTGTTGTAATGCATAGGAGTTCTTGATCTTCTTTGTCTTTTTTTCCACAAGTTTGCCATATTTTTCGATATTCTTTTCCTATCTCTAATAAAAATTAAATTTCTTATAAATTGTCACTTAAGAAATGCCAAAATATTTTCATATAATATTCCTTTTTCTAGTTCTTCTATAAAAGTGTAGGAAATTGTCTGATAAGCCAACTCCCTGCTAAGGTATTCCGCGTAGGTTTAGTAAGCACTATTTCCATACATTCATCGAGGATAGTGCTTATTATGAAAATATTGCTGATGCTTTGAGATAAATCCTATAGCTCTTCTAATTTAAACATTTGTCTAACTCTTCAAGCAGTTAGCTATTGGTCGAAATATGACCAATAACCATGTACCATATAATGAAATAACACGTTAATTTTCTTGTTTCTACTGACCACATTCAGACATTCTAAGTTCTCCGTTTTCATTACTTGTTGAAAAGCATACCATTTGTGAAAAAGTTTGATCAACCAGACAAGAATTTAATCGTTTGGCATGATTTCCTTCGTCGAAAGCTTGATTACTATATGGCTTGTAAGGAAATATTTTGTTCCCTTTTAGAATTTTTAAGATCTTATTTTTTTTAACCACACACCTTTGTTGTTAAGTGGTAGCCACATCAAATGTTAATTAAAATTATTCATAAGATCTTTTTGTTTTTGTTTTTCTAATTTTACACCGACCCAGTCAAATGATTATTAAGTTTTAAATTTCATAATAGATTGATGGATTCAATTTAGTGAGACGTATCAATGCCTTTTGTGCTATTAACATTTTAAAATTTTATATTTTTTGATGTTTCTGTGGATTTCTAGAATTAGATAAAAAAATTAAAAACAGCAAACACGTAAAATGCAAAAGAATTTACAATAAATTTTGAAACCTTTAATATTAATATTAAATTATTTCCTTAAAAAGAAAAATAACCCTAGTTTACTATTCATGTATTAATTGAGCATCCTGCGCAAAAGTTTTAAATGCTGTTTTATGTGGATCCCACTTTTTTAAAAGGCGGAAACTTTAATCAAAGATGACGTGTTTTTGCAAAATTTAATTGCTATCGCCCGTTTTATGAACATAGGTACTGTATATCTTATAGAAATTACAGTAAGTCAATTTTCCACCAACAACTTTGGTATTTGTTTGCGATCCGCTCCGTTTTATATTTTCATTGTTTCGGCCTTAGCCCCCCTATCGGTTCCGCATGACTATTCTTTTCTGATTTTGCCTCTTCACACTGTGCGTGAACCGCACCCTCCTTTCATACTTTCTAAATGAAGTGGAAACGGCTTTGTTTTGGATACTTTGACATGTAAATAGGCTGTAAAAGAGCAAATAATATTTACATAGATTCAAATGCATAAATTAATTATTGACACAGGCGGATGGAAAAGAGGCTTTGGGCGGTAGGGCAAAACGTCAATATTCAACTGGGAATGTTCTTCATCGAGTTTTGAGCTCCGTGTAACGAGAGGTGAAGTAATAAATAATGTTCTTCTAGTATCTATGGTTCTTGCTTTAATTCTATGGCATCTGTGTCAGAATGGCCTCATAAGTTAATGTTAAGCGTAAAGCCACACCATACATCAGCCAATTTGGAGGTAAAGGACGCTCAAAATATCGCTGTCTCCATGTTTATAAAACATTCGTAGCATAGTTAAAGCCTAATATACTCGCTACTCCTTATTGATATATATCTATATCATATATCCCTAAAATGGAGTTAATATAATCACTACTGCTATAGTTTTATAATCTATAACTAACACAATGTTGACCTTGCAATGGTGCAAAATAAAATAAATATAAATTCAACTTTTAAACCTTAAAGTCTGGTACACCTTGCAAGACATATTTTTGATTAAAACTGTAACTACAAGTATAGTCAAAATTAATTAAACGGTGTGTACCTACTTAAGACCACACGACAGAAGTGAAAATTTCAACGATGCGAGATTAATCCTATAGAATACAGGTACTTTTCTGTTCCATATTTTGAAATCACTTGCCGCAACGTCGACGTTTTAAATAACATTTTTAGCTCGTATATTCCATAAAATCGGCAGAAACCGCTGTTTGTCGCTGGAAAATTGTCCAAATTCTGCGATCCTGGCCTATTTTCCCATTTTTAAATTATTTAAAATAAGATTTCAGCCAAGTAAGTCTACTTGCCGGAAAAACTATACGCATCGATATGCTAAAAGTAAAATTTTATCTCGAAATCACTCATTTTTCCAGCTCCAAACCATGTTCAATGCCATTTCAGGCAATCAAATTTTAACCTGAACGTCATGAAAAAATATTATATCTCTTCAAATTTCGCATAGTGTATCAAAAGCAAAACTATCTATTCTGACCTGTAAAAAATCCGAAATATTGAAAACTATGCAGCTTTTATGCATGCAAGCTATTGCTGTATTTTGACTTTGTAGCTGCATATGCCGAGAATCCTGTTTCACACAAATATGTTGTTGGGAACACGAAAATAATAGTCCTGTCGCAAGTTGTAGATAAGTTCCGTTTGACATATTTTCTGGCTTCTGCAAATTCGATCCGAAATCTTGCTGAACCCATTAATTAATTTTCATTTTCGGTTTTGTATTCTGCTCTTCAGGAAAAAAAATCTCAAAAGATGTGTGCATATCAGACATTGGATTAATTCTTCAGTATTTCATTTGGTAATTCTGCTGTCTCGCCAATGAACTTACTCGGTGTTAAAAAGCTTTCTATTTCTCTTCTGCCAACACAAAAAATCAAAAAATCAAATTTATTTGGTATTCGTATTGAAAACTCTTATCAGTTTTCCTTGTAAAAACAGATTTAATTAATTAATTTTTCGAAATTATTTGCCAAAAAAGCTTGTATGAACAACAGAACAACTAAGTCACATCGCTCAAACGGTCTTTCTATTTAAGAGAAAGGTCAGGACAAAAGCTTGTAATTCAGCTCTTAGTTCGAATAATCTTGATCTTACCCCGAGATAACCATCTAAGCTCATTGTGAAACAGTAGTGTTTTATGTCTGCTCTCACAATCTTCACATAATATTGAAAGCAATCGGGATTGAAGAGGGCATGTTTTGTCAAAGTTGATCATTTTTACTGCCTCATCAAGAATTTCAGACTCATCGGCTTCTTCTTTATTGCGAGCACTTGTCTATGCAGGATACAATGACTGGAACAACAGTTTGGTGTTTAGTTTTTATTGATGATACTGCTCTTGCTGTTTAACCTACCACTGCATTGGCCCCATCTGTACAAATATCGAAACAATCGTTCCAATCGAGATGGTTTATTTCAAAAAAATTGCAAGTAGTGTTAAAAATTAAGTTGATATTATTTTGGCGGAGCCCTAGCTGAAGCCTTACGGAACCCCAGAGCTCCGCGGAGCACACGTTGAGTGCAGCTGATCTAGAGTAACCCAACTCAAAAATTAAATATTAGCAGAAAATACCAAAAATAGCATCAACTGTAAGGTTGTAAATGTTATAAAATCCAGTAGTGCGATTTTTTTCTTTTACTTGTCGATTTGTGTTGTCAATACTCTCGCTACCTTACTTCTCGCCACTTTATTTCCGGTGTTCCGAGTCGCTCAAAAGCTAAGTCCGTGTGGAGCGCTCACTTGACAGATGTGGTATATATTCATTTTTGGGGAAAATGTCAGCCCATTTTGTTTTTGAGTATCTAAAATTATTTTTATTATTTTTGATCAATAGATCCGCTGTTGAATTAATTGGAAAATTACCTAGTATGTGTATTTTCGGAAATTATCGGCCATATGTGTGATGAATAGTGTGGTGACCCTTTTTTTAATGGTATGTTGGACACGTGTGTTTCTATTTTAGATGGTTAAAATTGTTTATAATTTCACTAGGGTTCCTCTGAGGGATAGAATATCCTCCTTTTGGAGATGGACGTCCGCCAGCGGTCCTTTGTCTTCTGGCAAGTTAATACGGCCGTATGATGGACACCCTTTGCAGGAAACGCCAGTTTCTGCAAATCTACTAATTACAAGTAGGATTTATACTTTTTTTCCTTATTAATAACTTATTAATATCACTATTATCATTATTTATCTTTTTTGTTAATGCATATACTGTTAAACGACTGTAGGTCGTTTGATTTCTTTATCGTGTATATTATCGTTGTATTTCATTTTGATTCATGAATTTTCTGTTACCTGCCTCTGGCTGATCCCTTATCGTATATCAAGCCTTACTGTTTTAGTATATAAAGTTATTGAAATTATCCTGGGATGACTTTAAGTCATTTATTATCTTTGTCGAATATTTAATATCTACTTTCTTTATTATTGATGTAGTATTATCTTAATTAGGAAATATCTTGATAATGCTTTCGTGTTTATCTTATTTACTTGTGTATTACACTTACCTACCTTCATTGGCGTAACTAGTTTGGGGTTAGAAATTACCATCAATGAAAGAAGCTCACCGTAGCCGCCGCCGAAGGCAATTTTTTTCGGGTACCACGCCCAAAAACATTCATTTTGTGCTTTCAAAAAATTATATTTTTCAGCAGTTTAACTGATGCCCTACCTCCTAGAGATAATAACAAAAATAAACGCGAAACGAAACTATGCTTTAGGAATTTTAGTATAATGTTAGGATAATAAAACAAATAATTAGGTTAGGTTCGCGATTCCTTCGTCCAAAATCTACGTATTATATTATTCTTTTTTCAATAAATTTACCGATAAACTTAAAAATATTTTCGAGAAAACTAAATTCATTAATTCGTCGTGTTGCTCGCGGTTAGCGTTTGGGTTGCAGAGTACATTTTGTTTCTCGCGGATACTGGGAGGGGGAGGCTGTCCTCTAGCGGGGAGGGCTGGTCTCTTCTAGTTACGCCACTGCCCACCTTAACAATATGTTTTTACTCATGGCGGTAATTTGTTTCGCATAACTGCTATTTGCAACTTTAATTTTTCGCGGCAACAGTGACATCGAACTGAGCTCAATTCGTGTTCCGCGAAGGTACTTACCGGCTTGGCATATATTATGATATAAAGTACGCATCAATTGAAACGATACACCTTAAAAAAACAACAACTTTGAAACACTGCAACTCAGCCAAATATAGTTTAATTTGGACTTTTTGCACCATTCTTAAAAGGGCGATTCTTTAGCTATAAACTGCTTGTAGAATGAAGTGAAAATATTGCACTCTGTCAATTATACTGTTGAAGTAGTGAGTGCAAAAACCCTCATATTTGACCAAGAATTTTTGCCCGGAGAGAAAGGTAATTTTGGATATTACTATACTTTCTTAAGTATTGGGCCTGTATCTCGGGACGTCTTTGCAAATTTGATGTTACCTTATATACCGGCGGAGAAATCGTGAATTTTTCAAATGTGTGAATTTTATGGCGTTTTCGGGTGCTCTAGCGTGGCAATGCACATTCGACGCTAAATGTCTTACTAGGGTTAACAGTTATTAGTATGCAGTGCTAATCTGTCACCAAAACATTATTAAAATGTCGCTCAGCGTTATTTATACAGGGCGACAAAAAAAAATGTTTTAAATCGGTTTTCGTCAAGCTTGTTATAGGAAAATTTTGTAAATGGAAACTCTTGTTTAAATTACAAGAGTCGCCCGTAAACCCGTTTTTACAATTTTGAGGTTATGGTATTTCTATTAAAAAGAAAACTCGATAAACCGACACACCTAAAAATTGGCAAACCTTGAATCATGAAAACTTAGTCAAATTAAAGCACAAAAAAAACGTGAAAAGATATTTTGTCAATTATATAGGATGGTAAAAATAATGAGTGAAAAAATAATTTTTAATTTTCCGCGTGCAAAACATTTTAGGCATTTAGGTTATATTAATAAATTTGCTGATGCTTTTAAACAAGAATTTCCATTTACATCATTTTTCGACAACTCCTATAACAAGCTTGACGAAAACCGATTTAAAACACAATTTTTCTTGTCGCCCTGTATAAATAACGCTTAGCAATATTTTAATAGTGTTTTGGTGACACTAACTGTTAACCCTAACAAGAAATTTAGAGTTGTATGTACAATGCCAGGCTAAAACACACGGAAACGCACACATAAAAATGCACACATTTTAAAAATTGACGATTTCTCCGCCGGTATATAAGGTAAGATCAAATTTGCAAAGCTGTCCCGAGATATAGGCCCAATACTTCAGAAAGTATAGTAATATCCAAAATTACTTTCCTCACCGAGCAGAAATTCTTGGTCAAAAATGAAGGTTTTTGCACTCACTATTTCAACACCCTGTATAATTGACAGCGTGTAATATTTTAACTTAATTTTGCAAGCAGTTTATAGCTAAAGAATCGCCCTTTTAGGCATGTTGCAAAAAGTCCAAATTAAACTGTATTTGGCCGAGTTGCAGCGTTTAAAAAATGATGTTTTTTAAGGTGTATCGTTTCAGTTGATGCGTACTTTACTTACTTTGTAGGGTAATTTATTGATTTAATAGATCTCTATTAACTGCCTATTAATATATTGAGATTACCGCTGCCATGGGATCAATAATAATTTAGCTTAGTTTGC
>MU185270.1:0-10160 GCA_016904865.1 Pissodes strobi | reverse complement strand
AAAATTATTTTTAATATCCACTTTTGGATAACCTCCAAATTCTCGATATGGCAATGTCTAACGGCGCCCCAACCAGTCACACCGTAGCTCAGCTGCGACTGAAATAACGCAAAGTAGACTATCTTTAGTTGTGGGGTTGTAAGAAGGGACCTTAAAAACACAAAGAGAGTTATTAAATATCTTGTTTTAGAAACTATAAATTCCATTTGTTTATCCCAACGTAAATGTTGATCCACTATAATGCCAAGATATTTAATACTATCTGCTTTAGATATATAAATATTTTCTGGAGTGCTTAAAAATTGGAAATCGGGCAGTTTATTTGAATAAGAGGTAAATGGAACAAATTTTGTTTTAGACTGATTGAGTGTCAGTTTATTTATTTTAAGCCAGTTAAAAATATTATTTAGGTCTAGTTCCGCCAATCTTTTTACTTGAGTCCATGTGTTTCCTGAGTACAAAATTGCTGTGTCATCAGCAAAACTGATCACTTCTCCCTTCCAATTGCCTTTAAGTAGATCATTTATATAGATGGTAAATAAAATCGGACCCAAGACTGTTCCTTGCGGTACACCGCATGTAACAGGTCTGATATTACTGCTTATATCTTCCAATTTAACATATTGAACCCGATCTTTTAAGTAGCTCTCTAATAAATTATAAGCACTGCCTCTAACTCCAACATTTCTTAGTTTTTTTAAAAAAATACTATGCGACACGGTGTCAAACGCCTTAAATTTTACTTTCTCTTTAAGTTAGTCTTGAATAGGTACTACTTTTAAAAGAGATTTGTAATGTTAAAGTATTTTGCATTCACACATTACATACCACAATCTGTGGGCAAGAATACACCTTTTTTCAGTTCTTTAAAATATGAATTTTTGTTGCATTGAATAGCTAAAATATCTTTGGGGCAAAGAAAGGTTTATTAAAACAAAACATCATGATATAAACGTTTTATTTACATTAACTTACATTAGGTAGTAGTAGCAGTCTATTTGGAAAAAATATGTACCAAGATACAAAATTCTTAAGACTATACACATGTCTAAATGCTCATGAAAACCTTAAAACATTTAAGGGTAATTAGGAAGTTTCCTGAGAAATTAAACTGATTATTTTTTATTACAACAGTGAAAAAAAAGCGATAAGTATTTTTTTATTTTCACTAAATATGAATATTACGAGAGCTATGCCAGTTTTTAGTTTTGTATATATAGATATACTATGCATGGTGTGACGTAATAATTCATGTGTATTGTGACGTCATAAGCACATTTCAAGGCGTATCTGCCTCATTTTTCGCCTTATGAAAAAAAGAAAAAACACGTGTCCACTTATTTTTCATGGGCTATCGAAAAATTGATGAAACTTCCTCATTGTTCCGTATACCTGTTTCTGCTATTTTAATAGATTTTTTTAAAAATATTTTACAGACTGTTCTATAGGTTCAATATAGAAATAATCCGTGGGGGAAGCTTTAACATTTTTTTCCAATTTTTACTCCCTTCTTTTATTTTTTATTTACCTTTGTAAATGTGTACTTTACGTCACTCACTACACTTTTCTGTCCTAAATTTTTAAAAGAAGGGGGTAAATATTGGAAAAAAAATTAAAGCTCCCCCCACGGATCATTTCTATATTATTGAACCCATATATGTAGTATGTAAAACAATTTTTAAAAATCTTTTAAAATAGCAGAAACAAGTAAGGGGAACAATTACCCATTTAAGGATCTAAAAAAAAAACTGTTTAGAGCATCAAAGCTCCTCAACAAAGTAAATTAAAATCCCTTCCTACCTATAAGAAGACTCTTTTAATACAAAATGATAAAACTGAATAAACTCAGTGCTATTTATCCATCGTAACAGTAAATAAACCCTCTTTAAGATATTATTCCCATATTTTGTATGTAATGCTGCAGTTATCCTTAAAAGAAAATTATACTTACTTAAAATAAGAAATCCCTGGTATTCTACCCTTATTTTGGCAACACCAAGTCAAACACCGTTGAATATTTTCTTTGACCTTGGCAGTTGACGCCATTGTCTTTTAAGGTCTTTTGTCTTTAAATCCTATTCCTAGCGTCTACACCAACTTATACACTAACAAAATACACTAATAACGAACTATTATAATAATAAACTAAACTAGATGTCCAGGAGTAAATTAGTTATTTTCAACGAAAACGATAATATAAACCACTCAGACGCACGTACGTACTTCAGTAAGTGAACGAAACGAAACGCCGAAACCCATTACGGCAAACACAGAAAAAAGAATTATTTCAAACGCAAGCAACAAGCAAGTTCAGAGAAATTTGATAATATTTTTGATTACCGAACTGTAAAAGCTTTATGAGCTGATTTCGTTCTGTCGCTTCTCGGTGTTTGTGCGCATGAGTAAAATTATCCTATTTTCAGTTCTGTCCGACGCAGAACCCGTTTTTTTTCCCCATGATTGGTACGATTTTTCGACGCATGCAGACGCGTGCTTATCCATATATGGAGATCGGTGATTATATCCCCAATGGTAATAATGATTGCTATCGTGTCGTGTTTTTGATGTAAGAGATAATTTGTTTTATTCTTTAGACACCTTAATAATTTTCCACTTTTCTCTGCTGAATTTTAATGTTCACTACGAATTAAGTTTTTGATATTGTCATTTATTGCATTCGTTTCTTCATAATTATTATAAGTAGTAATTTGTACGCTAAAGTTCATTTTTAAAAATGTTTATTTTAGTATTCAAACTGTGTTTTAGCGGTGCATTCAATATCATACAATGTTAAAAAAAAGGATGGAAATCAAATTAAACGCTCTCCTATTGATAATAGGTTACCCTATCTACATAAATTATGAACCATGGAATGTCGAAACATTTTGCAATTCAGCTAATTAAGTTTTAATTGCTACCAAGTTATTTTATTTACTGGAAAGCAGGATATAAACGGAATAATTGAATATTGAATCACGTTCAGTGTTCTACCCATAACAATTTATTATAAGTACTAAGTGAACACAGGAACATATAAAATTTTTTATCAAAACGACGTAAAGCAATGGGAAGCATATAAAATAAATAAACCCGTATTGCAAATATTAATGCAAAGTTTATGGTATTTAGAAAAATGGAGTTTCTAATAATAGTTGTATTAGAGGGCACTCCTCGAGCTTGTAACGCAATTAGTTAATTGCTTGACAATTCTCTGTTGATTCAGCGGTGATAATATATATATTGGCGTGGGTTGTAGAGTAGACAGTTGGGCAAAGGCGCCACTAAAATTTCTAATAAGAATATATTAGAATTGAAATTAGGGTAGTAAAATTAAGAAAACACCCCCATCTAAGAATGTTGAAGAACCTGAAAACAAATTGCATAAACTCAACTTGATCTTGACTTCAGCATACTTAGAACATCAAAGATCATAATTAAACTATTTATTTAAATATTAACTATATTCTCAGACAAAACGAGTACAATTGAACAGTAGGTCTCAAACCTATTGAGATTATGGTATAGTACTTAAAATAATAATAAAACCCTTTAAAATAAGTATCAGCAAAATTATAAGATTACAAACCTCTAATCTTAAGTTCTAAATCATTAATACAGATAATTACAATAATATTAGCAAGACATTTGCTAACTAAGATAATATCGTATACGGTAATGAAGAAATTCGGTATTAATTATTCAAATAATGGCAAAAAACGATAAAAGACGGGATAAAAGATAGTAAACGATAAAAAAGGCATTTAAAGATAGTTTCGATAAAGATAAGGTAAGTAATTATACGGCCTACTTGTATGTCATTTTCATATGAAGGTCATATGGAAGGTGAATTTACTGGCAGTTGTTGATGGATATTCCCTCACTCATATGGCCATTTAGCTGACCGCTGGACCCAACTAGTGCTTTACTGCGTCATGTGAAGCTGCACTTCACGCCATTTGGGCCAAGACCTGCTCGATGAAAATATCAGAAATGAACCTTGATAAGTTTTCTAGGCTAGCGAAAGACCGGGCGTGTCAGTTTAATTATAAATAATTTCAACTATCTTATATAGAAACACAAAGATATAACATACCTTTTGACAAGGGTAAGCTCACTTTACATAAAATACTTTTATGAGACGATATTTCCGATAATACGTGAAAGGGTGCCTGCCAATTAATCATAAATTATTAAGAATACTGGACCTAAAACGATAATATCTCGACTTCGAAAAATTGTGTTTTTCTTTCTACACGTTCAAACGTTCATCGACCGAATGAGAAGGCCACTCGTCATCAATTACCTTATTGGCAATCCCACGTCAATTGCCAAAAGGTATCCTTGACATCCGTCAAGAAACGTTCGAAAATGAGAGACGACCACCGAACACATTGAATCTGTACTGACGATACCGGTTGGGTATGTTCCCTATTGCAAAGTATGAAATAGTTAATGTTTTAAATTTTAATATATTGATTTTAATGCAAGGTAGAGAGTTTCAACCACTTAAATCTACCAGTGAACGGGATGAAACTATATTTCTGTGTTTGATAGCGTTTACAACGCTACAAGCTTATATTAAATATAATAAAATATTATTATTGCTATGATTATTATTTTATTTTATAATATGTGCTAAATATCATCACACAAGAATCTGGTCTTCAAATTATGTTGATGAGATAAATATTCGGATTCTAAACATGCGTGATCAGAAAGCTTTCCAAGCAAAAAGTATTACTAGCAGAGTACTAATTATAACTTATTTTGACTTGTGTGGGCACCTCGGGATTACAAGGTGAAATTTTCACAGAATGAAGGCTTTATTATATTAATTCAAAATCCGAAGGTAATAAAAAATCATAACGGGCAAAAGGGCAGTATGCCTAAAAATTGAGATTATTATATGAACGTGTAGGATATTAAATTATGAATGTTTTCATATATAATTCATCTACATTTTTGTACGAATTATATTTTTTATCATTGCTTGAAATATGCAGATTACATTGGCCTTTACGGCAAAATAAATAAAAAAATTGAAATATCTCCCTTCGAACCTGGGCAAAATCTGATCGAAATATACTCATTTTTGTATTCACCTCGCATTCTCTCCGAAATGAAATCAAATCAAATCAAATCAAAAATTTTTATTCTTGCAAAAAGTTTGCCTTAAGTATTTAGAATACATAGGTGTATGAATACATATCTTTTTTCTCAAATGGTAATGGAAAAATAGAATTAAATGTAAAAAAGTAATTTTCCACAGCCGCGATCGTCAGATCTCTCGCTTCCCGAGTACTCTCGTATCTCACTTTTCTTCATAGCTTCCTCTCTCTCGCGCCTATTGTACAATACAATAAGTGCTTTTACACCATTACGGGTTAGGATACTAATAATAATAATTGATATTATTAGTTGAATAAAGTCAATGAAGATATTTTCGATTATACTGAAATTTATTTTTCCTATACGTGGCTAGGTAATAAAGAAGTAGAAAAAAATCATATACTTAATGCAACTGCTATTAAAAAAAAACTAGCTTTTATTCAGAATAGAAAAACTGAAAATGTAAAAAATCTTTATAATAACAAAATCTATTTATCTTCAGTGTCTGTATCTTCTTCAGGAATATACACAATGACTTCAATATTGCCTTCCAGTTTTTTTTTGCATGATCCTATGCAACCGATTTAATTTCTTCTACGTCTACAAGCTTGCTTCCATACAATCTAATAAAAAATTATTTGATTAAGTTTTATTATGTACCTATTTAATCTAACAATAATTTACCTTTTTTTACATCCACATGCAATAAATACTTTTACATCCGAAGGAAATGCTGGTGTTGTTAAAATTGGGGATAATTTGGATATCACCTGCCTCCTCAAATTTCCATCCGCATTCTGTCACCTCTGGTAATAGGGGATTTGGTTCTAAAGAACTGAAGCACACCTTAGTTTGAAAATGTGCTCTCATACTGCGAAATTTTAAACTATTTTTTGTAGGGGCTAGTTTTTTCAATTAGCGATGAATAGGCCAATAGTGTCCTGAAAATATTAGCAGACGAAATGTTTGGATTTGTTGAAAATAATTTTATGATAAATTTCTCTATGTTATTGAACATGTCATCTGAAAATTCCTGGACCCAATACCGTCTAAATAATCGGAATAATTTAGATACATTTTCCAACATTTTATTTTTCCTAATCCTGAAAACTGGCTGGTTGTATGACAACCCGTTAGAGCATGAAATGCAGGTAATTCTTTTGCAAGTTTTTCTTCTAGGTTGATGTCATGAACGGCCACATATCGCACCGAATTTCCTCTTCCACATTTTATCCCAAATTCTCTAGAAATATATATTTTTAATATGTACCAGAAGTACAAGTACATCAGTGTCATTGGAGTCCACGATGCTTGTCAAATAATACATGTCGGACTTGCCACTGATGCAGTTCGACGGCTGAGGAGCAGAGGAGAAAAACTCTACAAAAACAGGTGGCGGCGAAGGCCGTCAGTAGCAGTAGTTTTGTTTTTAACTGTTTTGATAGGGGCTGAGTGCAATCAAATTTTTTTATCGCATTCTTTTCGAAACTTATTACCTGTGCTGTTGACACAATGTTTAGCAGAGAGTATAATGCAACAAAATCCCAGTATCAGCTTCTTCGTGACAATAGAGGATAGTAATTTGTTGTCAATTGGTTCACAATTTGTTTTCCTATCCAAAATATTGGTAAATCCCCCACTATAGTTGCGAACTTGAAATTCGTTTTATGAGAGTGCTCGTTCAGATAAAAAGTTCGTTAACTGTTTTTTTTTTAACTAAAAACAGAGTGGATAAATAAATTCCACTGTTTTGGATGTAAAAATGTAACTTATTATTAGATTAAATCGGTACATAATAAAACTTAATTAAATATTTTTTTATTAGATTGTATGGAAGTAAAGCTTGTACACGTAGAAGAAATTAAATAGGTGGCATAGGATCATGCAAAAAAATACTGGAAGGCAATATTGAAGTCATTGTGTCTATTCCTGAAGAAGATACAGACACTGAAGATAGATAGATTTTGTTATAAAGATTTTTTACATTTTCATTTTTTTCTATTCTGAATAAAAGCTAGTCTTTTTTAATAGCAGAATCATTAAGTATATGATTTTTTTCTACTTCTTTATTACCTAGCAACGTATAGGAAAAATAAATTTCAGTATAATCGAAAATGTCTTCATTGACTTTATTCAATTAATAATAGCTATTATTATTAGTATTCTAACCCGTAATGGTGTAATAGTATATTATGATATATGTGTATAAGAGGGCCTTTAAAGCACGCGCCACATATTTCAAAACACGACGCGCAGCGGAGTGTTTTGTAAGTCGCAAGGCCTCTTATGCACGTATATCATACGCTATTTTTTTATTATGAATGCATCATACTCTCAAAAATGTTTTAAATATTAAACTTAAGGGATATACTGACGAATATATTAATCTGTCACTTTTGACATGATCAAATGTTTCTATAGCAACCTTTAAAAAAGTAGGCGCATCATAAACATTATTTTAAGCACGCTGCAGCATGCGATTATCGTTGATTATGATGCATGCGTAATAAAATAGTATATTATGATATAAGTGTATAAGAGGGCCTTTAAAGCACGCACGACATATTTCAAAACACGACGCGCAGCGGAGTGTTTTGTAAGTCGCAAGGGCTTTAAAGGCCTCTTATACACGTATATCATACGCAATTTTTTATTACGAATGCATCATATTCTCAAAAATGTTTTAGATATTAAAGTTAAGGGATATAATGACGAATATATTAATCTGTCACATTTGACATGGTCAAATGTTTCTATAGCAACCTTTAAAAAAGTAGGCGCATCATAAACGTCATTTTAAGCACGCTGCAGCGTGCGATAATTGTTGATTATGATGCATGCGCAATAAAAAAGCACTTATTGTATTGTACAATAGGCGCGAGAGAGAGGAAGCTATGAAGAAAAGTGAGATATGAGAGTACTCGGGAAGCGGGAGATCTGACGGTCGCGGCTTGAAGAAAATGACTTTTTTACATTTAATTCTATTTTTCTATTACCATTTGAGAAAAAAGGAATGTATTCATGCATCTATGTATTCTAAATACTTATGGCAAACTTTTTGCAAGGATAAAAACTTTTGATTTGAGCCTTCATTTCGGAGAGAATGTGAGGTGAATACAAAAATGAGTATATTTCAATCAGATTTTGCCCAGGTTCGAAGGGAGATATTTCAATTTTTTGATTTATTTTGCCGTAAACGCCAATGTAATCTGCATATTTCAAGCAATGACAAAAAATATAATTCGTACAAAAATGTAGATGAATTATATATGAAAACATTCATAATTTAATATCCTACACGTTCATATAATAATCTCAATTTTTAGGTATACTGCCCTTTTGCCCGTTATGATTTTTTATTACGTTCGGATTTTGAATTAATATAATAAAGCCTTCATTCTGTGAAAATTTCAGCTTGTAACCCCGAGGTGCACACAAAAATCATTTATAGAAGGCTTTTACTGCGTTAGGCACTCTACTATACGCTTTACTTAACATTTCTCATAACAAATTATAATATACTGTAGTCTTATACCACTTCCTAGTTGCAACAGAATACAGGGAACACTTCTTCCTTTTTATATTCTGGGTGCCAGAATATTCCAAATATCGCTTGCAAGCTATCGGTTAATCCATGACCTAGACACATTCAAAAACCCATTTGAAATAAAATAACTTCGGTTTATATTTCAGAATTCAACCAAATGGGGACCAAAATGGGATATCCTGTATATAACGCCAATGTAGGAACTAACTAAAAATCGCACGGTCATCCCGGAACAGTAAGGTAGATATAGCTCGTGGCTCCCTTCCTTTTCTTTCACGATTTATCATTAGCAATTAATTAATCTTCCCTAGGCTTGATCATATCCACGCACATGAGAATAATAATGGCCGATATACAACGTAGAATTAAAATTTTCAAATATTGTCTGCACCCCTGAAGGCAAACAGACTTTACAAAGCCTCACAAAGCCTTCTAAATACAGAGTAATATTACACGTCGGTACTTTAGTTAAATCAAAGAACAACGCTCGTGTCATATGTGCACTGTAATTATCTTTCTTGTTGCTGAAAAACGCAACTTCAGCATAGAGGAAGAGCAAATTAGTTTTCGTTAACAAGGTACTGAGTTTAATTATTGTGCCTAGTTTGCCTTTCTGATGAATATTATTGAGATTTTCATTTAAATGTGAATCAGTTCGATTAATTTAATAGATTTTTTTTTTGGAATAAGACCTAAAATAATCCTGGAAATGATAATGAGTAATACAGTTAATAATGAGAATAATAATACTCGATAATGATAATAGTAACAAAGCTCAATGAAGATAGTGATACGTCTCTAATAGCCACTCCCGCTCAATTCCTTTTACATAGTTCCAAAACTAGTAGATTCTGCTAACCTATTTCTCATCCCAAAGTCGGGCACCTACCTCTGATGGAGGGTGAAGGAACAAAGCTGAACCGTTGGAAAAAATTCATCAGCTTAGGCTAGTAACCTTGGCGAAAATATTTTTTCTACCCTCTATACAGAATATATGATTTTGCTCCCTCAATTGAGGGAACAAAATAATACTTTTCCTCCCTAGGGAGCCAAATACTACTTTTCCTCCCTAGGGAGAAAAAATACTGTCATGAATTGGTTTTTTATCCGTGCCTTGCTTAGCGTGCAGGAGAATAGCTCAGATTCTGAATCGCTCTACAGGTGAGAAGATATGATAAAGGAGGCAAGTTGATAACAAGTTTATTTACAAACACACTTAACAACGGTTATATGTACGCGAGCAATAATAAATGCGTGTTTTGTTTATAGATGAATTAAATGAGCTTACACTATCCCCAATTAATACTAAATGCATGTCTTCTCGAGGGAGGCTTAGTTTAAAGTGATTCTAGGTCCTTGGTCACTGTTTTATTAATAGAGTAAATGCTAGCTGGGTTGTCTTTTATTTATGTACTTGTTTTATTATTCATATGGTAAGTTTTTAGCGTCTCTCAATGACGGAGTAGTTTAATTTAAGTTTGATACAAATTACTAAGGCACTTGC
>MU185269.1:27754-117805 GCA_016904865.1 Pissodes strobi | reverse complement strand
TCTACCTGCAGCAGCGAGCAGTCTGTGAGGGGAGATTCAAAAAGTATTAGCTGATGCAAAATTATTTTCTCGGTTATTATTTGATACACGATATTTCAAAGAGCGATTAAGGTAATTTTTAATACGTGATTCAAATGAATAAAACTTTGTAATAAAGTTACACAAAATAGTAACGTATACTAAATTCAAAAACATTATAAATAAAGGTAATACCAATTAAAATAATTTATTTGACAGTTTGTAACTTGATTTATCTATTAAAACAGGTATAAAACAGAAGGTTCAAAGCACCTGACAAATATTGTGGGAATTTAAATATAAAAAAGGCAAGAAAAAAGGACATATTAAGCTAGTAAACTAAATTTATAGCTTCTTAAAGGTCATAACACTTCATTACTCGCGCTACGAGTATTTCTCTCACATTTTCTGCGAAATCGTCAGTTTTCGGAGATGGCTTTGCGAGCTGTCCTCCACTCTAGCTGACTTATTTGGCGTCCTCTTTAAGATGGCCAATTAACCGGGTGCATTTCTCAAGTGATTGGCTGCATTTGTGAGAATTTTTCTTGAAAATGTTTCTGTTTTCCTGTTATGGGGCATCAAATTGCGAAAAAGTGCATGCTACATTTGCCACACATGATGTCATATGCGTGATGAACTACTAACCCAAACTAACCAAAAGTAATCAAAAGCACCAAAAAGAACTAAAATGTATCGGAACAGATTAAAAAAATTAAAGTATGTTAAAACTAACTCAAATTAACCGAACTTTTGCAGCTAACCAAAACTAACCAAATACATTAAAATGGTTATAACGTATCGGATCCGGTTCAAATTACTAAAATAAATTGGAACTAACTGAAACTAACCGAAAGTTGATTGAACAACTAACCAAAAGCATCAAAAAGGGCTAAACCGTATCGGGCAAATTAAAAATATTAAAGTAAGATGAAATTAACTTAAATGAACCGAATTTTGGCGACTAACCAAAACTAACCGAAAACATTAAATTTGATTGTAACGTATCGAAGTCGGTTCAAGTGTCTAAAATAAGTTAAAACTAACTGAAATTAACTGAAAGTTTATTGAGCGACTAACCCAAACTAACCCAAACTAACCCAAACTAGCCAAAAGCACTAAAAAGAGCTACGGCGTATCGGAATAGTTTAAAACATTGAAGTAAGTTAAAACTGACCCAAATTAACCGAATTTTGGCGACTAACCAAAATTAACCAAAAACGAAAAAATTGGTTCTAACGTACCAGCATCGGCACCGGTTCAATAAGCTAATTGAAATTAACCGAAAGTTGATTGAACGACTAACCAAAATTAACCAAAAGTAACAAAAAGCACCAAAAAGTGCTAAAACGTATCGGAACAGATTAAAAATAATAAAGTAAGTTAAAGAAAAATAAACCGAACTAACTGAATATTAGCGACTAACCAAAAACATTAAAATTGGAACCGTATCGGAACCGGTACAAACGACTAAAATAAATTAAAACTAATTGAAACTAACCGACAGTTGATTGAGTGACCAAACAAAATTAACTAAAAGTAACCAAAAGCACCAAAAAGTGCTAAAATAGGTTACACAAATTAAAGTAAGTTAAAACTAAAAAAAAATAAACTGAATTTTCGCGGCTAACCAAAACTAACAAAAGCATAAAATTTTATTATAACGTGTCGGAGCCGGTGCAAATGAATACCTCTGTGGTTTCATGCGAGTGATTTTTCAAGGTCGCGTCACGACACGGAAATTTTTCCTGAACGTCACGAGTCGGTTTATGAAAAATTGATTATAACGTATCGGAACCGGCTCAAACAAGTAAAATAAGTTGAGACTAAGCGAAACTAACAGAAAGTTATTGGACGACTAACCAAACTAACCAAATCTATTAAAATTGATTATAACGTTTCGGAACCGGCTCAAATGAATAAAATAAGTAAAACTAACCGAAAGTTGATTGAGCGACTAGCCAAAACTCACCCAATCCATTAACCATTGATAACGTATCGAAATCGGTTCAAATGACTTAAATAAGTTGATACTAAGTGAAACTAACTGCGCTAGATCGGGGATTAAGAGACGGATCGAATTCATTTTTTTTTTTTGTAAAAACTAGTCAAGTTGCATACCGTTAGATTTCTTCCACTGTTCACATCTGAAACAAAAATCGAATGTGGAATTGTATAATATAATAAACTAAGCCGAAAATCAAATTATATACCTAACAGCCGTAACTTCTTAACAATAGTCTAAAACCAGCTTAATTTATTGAAAAATTTACAGTCCTTCGCAAAGATGCAACCGGGAGGACATTGAAAATGATGAATAAAAACGCAAACATGTGATTTGTGTTATTCGGATAGTTTTTAAAAGCAGAGTTTAAAAAAGTAAAAATACAGACACGAGTGTAAAATATATTTAATTAAAGAAATGCCTTATTTGCATTATAATTTTTTTTAACATAATTATAAAAAAATGAAAAAAGGTGCGGATATGAAGACCTAAAAGATTACCCTCCACTTGTAGATAGGAAAATCGATTAATATATAACTAGCCATGACGTTGCTGTAGATAATATTTTTAACCTGTTCCGAATTGTTTTAGACCGTTTTTGCGCTTTTGGTTACTTTTAGTTAGTTTTGGTTAGCCGTTTAATTAAATTTCGGTTAGTCTCAGTTAGATCCAATTTAGTCATTTGAACCGACTCCGATACGTTATAATCAAATTTAGTGTTTTTCGTTACTTTTGGTTAGTCGCCAAAGTTCTGCTCGTTTTGGTTAGTTTTACTTTAATTTTTGTAACCTATTCCGATACATTTTAGTGCTTTTGTTACTTTTGGTTAGTCATTCTGTTAGTTTTAGTTGGTTTTTATTTATTTTAGAATTTGAACCGGTTCCCATACGTTACGAGTATAAATAATTTTAATGTTTTTGGTTAATTTTAGTTAGTCGCCGAAATTCGGCTACTTAAAGAGAGTTTCAACTTACTTTAATATTTTTAATCTGTTTTGATTTATGTTTTCGCTTTTTTGGTTACTTCTTGTTAGTTTTGTTAAGTCGTTCAATCAACTTTCGGTTAATTTCAGTTAGTTTCAATTTATTATAGTCATTTGAACCGGTTCCAATACGTTATTACCAATTTTACTGTTTTTGGTTAGCTTAGGTTAGTCGCCAAAATTCGGTTAATTTGGGTTAATTTTATCTTACTCCAATATTTTTAATCTATTACGATACGTTTTAGCCGGTTTCGGTGCGCTTTTAGTTACTTTTGGTTAGTCATTCAATCAGCTTTCGTTTACTTTCAGTTAGTTCCAATTTATTTTACTCATTTGAAGCGGTTCCGATACATTATAACCAATTTAAATGTTTTTGGTTAAATTATGTCAGTCGCCAAAATTAGGTTAATTTGGTTTAGTTTCAACTAACTTTAATATTTTAAATCTGTTCCGATACGTTTAACCCCCTAGGTGCTTTTGGTTACTTTGGCTAGTTTTGATTAGTCGTGCAATCAACTTTCTGTTAATTACAGTTAGTTTCAGTTTATATTAGTCATTTGAACCGGTTCCGATACTTTATAAACCAATTTTAATGTTTTTGGTTAGTCGCTAAAATTCGGTTACTTTGGGTTAGTTTCAACTTACTTTAATATTTTTAATCTGTTCCGATACGTTTTAGCCCTTTTTGGAGCTTTTAGTTACTTTTGGTTAGTTTGGGTTACTTTCAGTTAGTTCCAATTTACTTTAGTCATTTGGATCGGTTCCGATACATTATAATCAAATTTAATGTTTTTGGTTAATTTTGGTTAGTCGTTAAAATTCCGTTCGTTTTGGTTAGTTTCACTTAATTTAATTTTTGTAACCTGTACCGGTACGTTTAAGCCTGTATTGCTTACTTTTGGCGAGTTTTGGTTAGTCATTCAATCAACTTTCGGTTAGTTTCAGTTAGTTCCAATTTATTTCCGATACCATAAATCAAATTTAAGTTTAAGTAAATAAACTACCATCGTATGATGTCCTGTGTCAAATGTAGCATGTATTTTTTCACGATTTGAGACCCTATACATACTAGGATAATAAAAACATTTTCAATGTTAAACTATAAGAGTTGCTTTAAAAACACAAAAGATCATGTGAAAAATTCGCAATTATTAAAACATAAACGGATTTTTGCTCACGCTAGTGGTGACGGGCATTTTGTTTTTGCCGTATTTGTTTTCTTTTCTCACTATTGTCTTTATCCAAATTTCGGTAAATAACAGAATTTTAATAAAGTCATATTTGTTAAACCGATTATACCCCGATTATATTATTATTATAAATCTTACCTGATAGGGTCTTTGGGGCATCTAAAAAATGATAATCCTTCACCCACTTTTATAATGCAATTATCCGCACAACAATATCTCGTCATTGTAGCGATCTTAATAATTATTTAATTCAACGCGTCCCAACAGTACAGAATATCAAGGCGTTTGCACACTGACCGTAAATTCTCCCTCGTATTGTAGCCACCGCTGGCCGCGAACGAGATTAAATTCGGATTCGCTTCGAACCTAAAAACTGTCGGCGAAATTGGAAATTTGTCCCGAGTGAACCTACCGTATATACTTATTTATACCGTGCTGCAGGTAGGGTAAAAACTACTTTTTTACCGTGCTGCGGCTTTTGCGTTTGATCCAAAAACATGAAACGATTTTTGCTGAGTGAATCTACTCGGTATTAATTGTACTCTGACAATGTCCTCCCGAACGACTAGTGAAACACAAAAGCTATCTGCACGGAATGTCAGACAATTATTAATATATTCGTCGCCAGCATCCTGCCGGAAGGAGTTACCTACATAACTTATTAACTTAGGTACTATATAGCGCTTCATTTTCCATTTTAGTAAGGTTTGTGTTATTATCTATTAGTAGAATTTTTGGTTGATTTTGATTTATGTTATTTTTACGAGCATTAATAATCTCCCATACAATTTTTTACTTATTTTCTGAATTTTAAATTTGTCGATCATTACACTGCTTTTTAGCATTAGATAAAATATATTGGTAAGAATTGCTTCCCTGTTGTAGGTTTTTTTAAATCCAGGATATATTTTCATTAAAGTTGAAACCGTAACTAGAGTGTATGTCACACGTGTTATTTCTGGAGTAATCCAACTTTTGTTAACGCGTTTTCGGCCAACCTTCCATCTCACTTGCTTTAAAGGAAAACACAAGCCAAAATAAGATGAAAATTCTTTGAAAAATGAGTCAAAAGCTTTGTTCGCATCCGACAGTGGGAGCGTCAGCCCAGCGCTCCCCCGTTGGGCAGGATTGAAACTGCTGTATATTAAAGTCTTTTCTATACAAACCTGTATTTGGGCCTCTGTTTTTGACAATAGATCTTTAAAATTTGTGCGTAATGATCAGTGATGTGAACTGGTAAATTACCGATAAATTACCGTGGAAATTTACTGTAATTTACCGTAAATTACCAGACATTGATTACCGTAATTTACTGATAATTTACATAGAAAATTACTGGTTCTCGTGCTAAATAATAAACGTTATTTACCGTAATTTACCGTTATTTACTGTATTTTGTTGTAATGTACAGGGTGATCCCCTATAATGTCGCCCCCCTTTAATTTTTTTATTTTAAAAATTAGAAGTATAGCTATGTAGGTACTGAAAAGTACCTTTTCTCTGCGTGTAAAAAATATTGGAAAAATGATCAGTATACAGGGAAAAACAAAAAGTTAATTTTTTTCAACGGATCACCCTATATATGAATTTATTTTTCGATTCCTCGTAAAATTCTAAACATATTTTATGTATGATGTTATACCTCTAGAGTTAGTAGTTTCACAGCTATAAACAGTTGAAAATCGGTACTTTGGCTAATTTTCACGTTGGTAGCAAGAAGATCATTAGAGATGGAGTAAAATGAATTTCACATTCCTATGTTCCTCTTCAGGAACTGAAAGGAACTGGCAGGCGGTACCATGGGTACCTCGGTAGGTACCATCTGTTAGCACCATCAGATAGCTCTTGGAGAGTTAAGATAGGAATGTGAAATTCATTTTACTCCATTTTTAATGGCCTTCTTGCTACCAAGGTGAAAAGTAGCCAAAGTGTCGATTTTCCACCGTTTATAGCTGTGAAACTACTGACTCTAGAGGTATAACATCATACATAAATGATGCTTAGAATTTTACGAGGAATCGAAAAATAAATTCATATAAATATGGTTTTTCCCTGTATACTGATCATTTTTCCAATATTTTTATAAGCAGACAAAAAGTATTTTCCGTACCTACATAACCATACTTTTAATTTTTTTGGGACACTAAAAATAAAAAAGTTAAAAGGGGGCTACATTATACGGGATCACCCTGTACCATGTTTGTCAGCAATATGAACAATATGCGTTCGGGGATTTACTGTCGGCTGTCATTCATTGTCATTCATTTTGTTCTGTGTTGCTTTCGTTTTAAAATTAAATAATATTTAAGGAAAAAACAATGTTTTATTGACAAACAAATGAAACAACTCTTTGTCCTACACCGATACTTACACACACCGTAATTTCATTCCCAAGTGGTAATTACATGATTATGACAAGTTTTTTTTATACATGTACATGTACCTACATGCTTCTTTGGAAAAATAGCAATTTTTATTTGTAAACTAGTTGGACGTTTCCAAAAGACAGTAATATACACAATTTACATTGATTTAAGAATTGAAATCACTATTAGGTTACTTGCAGTTTACGGTAAATTGCGGTAATTTATTGTTATTTACCAAAAATATATTACGGTTATTTACTACAGCAATTTACGGCACAAATTTATTACCACCGTAATTAATTTTGGTAATTAACACTCGTAAATTACCAGCGTAAATAACCAAAAATATAAATTACGGTAATTTTACATCACTGGTAATGATACGATAATACGGTAATAAAAACTTCTGCTGCCATATTTTCATTACTAACAACTAGAAAGTTATCGAGACATTTGTGAAAGGTGCTGTGATTCTAGTGGGAGAGTTTATCATAATATACCTAAAATCATAAGAAGCCATCAGATCATAAAATTTTGATAATTCTTTCTAGGGTACAAGTGTGTCTATATTAAGGTGCGTACAGACCTGACGAGACGCGCGCGCGACACGCACGCGACGCGCCGACCGCGCGCCTGCTACGCGAACGCGACGCACACGGTTTTCTCGCGCGCCTGCTGGGAGCCATGTAGAGAGACGCGCTCGCCACGCGACTAAGTTCTATTGCACTTCTTCACTGATTCTCACGCGATTGCTACGCTCCTACTACTACCCGTCCATACTGCGCCTCGCTCTTTCTTTGATCTGCCGTGGAAAAACCGACAGCAAACGGGTAGCGACGCGCCTCGGACAGGCGGCGCTAGCGCCGCGCGCGCGCCCCGTCCACACTTAGGAATTTTGGACTGTCGCTTGCGTATCGCGCGCGCGTCGCGTCAGGTCTGTACGCACCTTTAAAGTACTTCCAGAAGAGCATTTAAGTTAAATAAAAAGTCGTTTACATTAACCGTAAGTTTAAGAAAGCATCTAAACCGATATTTTCTGAGGAGTTTTTTTGTTAGATCTCCCGCACAATAATGGTTGTACCATTGTTTATATAAAGACAATGAAAGACAAGGGTTGTACGTAGTACACTAACAACAAAAAAACATTCTTATCCAATGCTAACCGAAATTCTTAATATATTTCAATTCAATTCAGTTCAATTTATTCAACATAATGAATACAATCTAGAGCATAAACATATAGTTTTAAAGTGGCATAGTTTGGTTTTGTACAAACACCGTTTAAAGCAGGCACCTAGACAATATAATATCCGTATATGCATTTACGGATTTGCTACTATAAACACGTAAACTCTGTGGGAGTGTGGGCTTGTCATTGCTATATAATATGAACATAAAAACCTGTTTTCCTATGTGATAGTGAAGAGAAAGAGAAGAAAATATGTATTTAACAAACAACTAAAACTATAATGCAAGCTCCCAAGACTAGCGTCTTCAGACAGCGGTCTGTTTCAAACTTTTCTTTTGGCGCGCGTCACGATGTTCACATTTGTATTTTTTTTTTCACTTCATGCAATGCCCTCTGATCGCTTCGCTCGCTCCGGGGCGCAACCAAAAACCCAATTTTATAAAAAGAAACAAACATAACCTTTAAAAAAATTAAAAACATGGCTTGGCACTGACGGGAACCGAACCCGGACCGTCGTATCACAAACACAGTATCTGACCACTGAGCTATCAGACCGAAGCAATTTAGTGTACCGATTTGGCCAACGTGAGTTCGCGTCGTGGAACCGAACAGAAACGTTTAAAACAGACCGCTATCGGAAGCCGCTACTGCCAGGGCCGCCGCTACCATGTGTGCAAAGTGTGCAGTGCACACGGGCGGCCAGAAATATGGGGCGGCCAAAACAGGCATCACTAATTTTTTTTTCTTAAATTAATACGAATAACAAGAAAATTAAATAATGATTCTATCTTCCCTAATAAAATTCTTATTAAATATTTTATGACCTCAGCCTCTATAACGCCGTTGATTGAAACACTAAAATGCATTTTTATGTATGGTCTTTTACTTTCTAGGCTTTTCCCCTGTAATTGACGTCACTGGACAAGGTCTTTTTGATTTTATTGAGAATAAATTGAAATAATTAAATTTAAATATGCATTATTTGCGTGGACAGGGATACGATAATGGAGCTAATATGAGTGGAAAACACATTGGATTGCAAAAAAAAATCTTGAGAAATATCCTCGAGCATTTTTTATTCCCTGTTCTGCACACAGTTGATTACACTACTCGGCTTACGGTTTCGTATTTGTCAACACCATAGCTGTTATATAAACTGACAGCAAAACTGTCATTGACTGGAAAACTGTAAAAAAAAAACAAAAAAAAGTTCTGTTGATCCCTACCAAACGAAAAGTTGCCGATCGCTACCAAATTTCACAGGAACACTCCTTAGGTCAATCTAAAGATTCCCTGAAAATTTCATCAAAATCGATCCAGCCGTTTTGGAGTCCATAGGGAATATAGATATACACACATCGCCTTTTATAATAATATATAGATATTATTATGTAGGTACCTCAAAAAAAACTATACTATTTTGTAACAAGCAAATTTTGGAGAGGCGACGTGCGACGTTCAAATAGGCGAGGACGTGACAACCCTGGAAAGCGAAGCAGTAGAACCGAATCGGTGTTATATAATACGGAGTATATAGATAGATTAGAAATAAGGCGTAGATATAGTTATTGTATGAATAGCAGAGTCGACTCATGGCGTTATGTAATTATGATAACTGTACTGGCGAAGGTGTATTGGCGAAATAAAACGTGTTACTAAAAACTAATCGTTTACAATTTTTATACATTTCGTTAAATATAAGAGGGCGGCAAATATTGAGTTGCACACAGGCGGCCAACACCTTAGCGGCGGCCCTGGCCACTGCTTCCATCCTGTTCACTTAAAAAGTTATATAGATCTTAGAAAATTTTGGGATATAAAGTTCTTACAATTAACGACGAACTTATTGAATTTCTTCTTCTACAGGGAGGGAAGATGGCATAATAATACAGATGCTTTATCCAGAAGGTCATGCCAGGATAATTATAAACATTGCGAAAGAATAGACCAACGAGAAGAAATCACTCCCATTAGGCAGATCAAGTTTAGAGTTGATCAGCAGTGGACCACAGAGCAACTAAAGAAATATCTGCTTGAGGATAGTGAAATAGAACTACTACTAAAAGCTAAAGAAGAACGTCAACCAAGACCAAGCTGGAAAGATATTTCAACTATGGGATTTACTTTTAAATCTCTGTGGGCTCAGTTGGACTCCCTGGTAGTTGAAAATGGCCTTCTTAAACGAGCCTGGGAATGCACCGATGGAAAAGTAGTGAAGACGCAGTTAGTGGTCCCATGTGGTATCGGAAGTCCTGGAAGAAGTACATAATGGGAAGTTTGGTGCTCATCTCGGAGTAAACAGAATGATTGACCAGATCCACGACAGATTTTACTGGGTCAACTACTGCCAGGATGTGAATTCATGGTGCCGGCAGTGTTCAACCTGTGCCTCAAGTCAAGGACCCCAAACAAGATCTAGTGGGAAGATGAAACAGAATGACGTGGAACTACCGTTTAAACGTCTCGCGCCAGTGAGCTCTATAGGATTTCAGATTCCAAGCTAACTCTATAGGATTTCAGATGAACAATAAAGTCTGGTTATATAATCCGCAACAGAAGAAAGGAAGATCTCCCAAGCTAACGCCAGTATGGGAAGGGCCCTATACAGTCTTCAAAAGAATTAATGACGTAGTGTATAGAATTCAACATAGCCCCAGAAGCAATCTGAAAGTTGTCCACCTCGACAGGCTCAAAGCATATCACGGACATGAAGTAGCTGGATCGGGACGACCAGTTTAAGAAGGAGACAATGTTACGGCTAGCAACCATCAGAATGTTTTTGTGCTACCCTATAGAACTGGCCTTGCCGCGTCTACGAATGAGTCATCGCCGACCGCGAAGATTCAGAAACTGTGGAATTATCTCGATGCCCTGGTCGAGAGTAATATAGAGTGGCCTCGCTTCTTCCGGAGTATTCATGGTAGATGTTTGATAAATAGCAGATGGCGGCGAGTTGCAGTTAGTTAATCATTGGGTGTTGAATTGTAAAGAGCTATTTGTTGTAAAGTTATAAGAGTAGTTTAGTGTGTTTAATTGTACACAGTGATAAAGAATAAAGAGAACATTAGTTTAAAATAGTAAAAGTTGTAATTTTATCAGAACCCACGGGAAAAACGTAACAATATTTTAAATTTTAGACGCAAGATAGTTCAGGAATCTTAAATTAACATTAGTGTTACTGTTAGGAATTCTTAAGTGGTCATTGACACAGTAGCGTGCCGTATAGGGGGCCAGGGGGGGGGCGAAGGCCCCCCACCCCCCGCCCTCTATCTAACCTGCCTCAGCCTCCTAATGCAAACTGCAAATGGCTCATCATTCGGCGCCCTCGAAATGGCTCGCCCCTCCCGCCCTTATACCCACGGCACGCTACTGCATTGACATTGTTTCTTGTTTCATATTTATGATTAACATAATTTTTTAATTCAACGTACAATCGAATATATAATGAACGCACACATAAAATGTCCTCATCCATATTGTTACGTTTTTCTCTTGGGTTCTAAAAAAAACTACTTTGACTACTTAGAAATAATACTCCCTTTATTGCTTAGCACTGTATACAATTAAACACATTATACTACTCTTATAACTGCAGAACTAATATATATGTTTACGATTCAACACTGAGTGATTAACTAATATATCGAGAATATTCCGGAAGTGCAACTTTTCTATTATTCCTGGGCCTTGGCCACATAGTGGCCTTGGCCACACTATACATCGAAAAAATAAGGGGGGCTTCAGTTTCCCCAAAATTATTTCGCTTATTCTAGCAGTACTTGTTGCCACTGCTTTAATCGGCGTGTCATGGCCTGTTTTGGTAAGGATGAACTCTGCGGTGCCAAACTTCAGAAGGTTAAGTTTGTTGTCAAAAGAGAATCCATGTTAACCGATGAGATCCATTGAAGTTCAATGACCATTTTTTCAAGTATCGATAATAGTTAAATCATAGGTGTTCGCCGGTTTTTCTTTCTGGATGGATACGGCCTTGATTTTTTGCTTAGAGATATTACAGGCCGCCTCGATTTCTAGGGCTCTACTCAAAGCTTCACTGCTGTCATCAAATTTAGCTAGGCTGATACCATCTGCGAAATATTGGGCAGCAAGATCCACTTGAAATTCATCAGAGAGCTTCAGAGTTGCGCGCGCATCACATTGTTGGACACCAGTGTGGGTTCCCATGGTACACTTTTAGCGGAACTGGCGTAACACTGACAGGAAATCCGTACATTTGATTGGTTTAAAATCAGCCATGTCGCCAACTTTCTATTTACCCTCGAAATACGAAAAAATTTAACTTGGGCTCAACTTTTTGCGGATTTTATCATCTGTCAATAATGTCATCCGTCATTTAATGCCTCCCCGTCCGTCCGCCAACCGGTGATCAGTAACAGATGTTTTGCATTGACCTAAAGATTACTTAGTATTAAGTATTTAAACGTCATACAACATAAGTCAATGGTCAAGGTCAAGCCATCGATGCATGTATCGAGAGGACGTTCCGCCAAAAAAGTGTAAAATAGGCTATTCCATTCTTCCACTTTTTTTCACCATGGGAACCCACACTCACTCGCTACGGGGGCGCAACCAACAGAAGCTAACCGAAACGAACCCAAGGCATGCCGAAAATGAAGAAAAAAAACATTTTATACATAATATTACGAATAAAAACATATGTCTTACTACTGGAATCGAACCCAGCCTGCCGTATCACAGACTCAGAATCCAACACTTGAGCTACGTACCAATTGACAGCAATTCTCTAGACCCTAAAGACACGTTGTAAATAAATATACGGTAGGTTCAATGGAAACAAAATTCGAATTTCGCCGACAGCGTTTGGCGTCGGAGCGAATCCGGATCAATCTGGTTCATGACCTGCGGTGGCTCTGCTACGAGACAGTGAATGTGCAAACGCCCTGAGATTGTGTACTATCGCGTAGCGTTGTATCATGTATCAAATAATAACCGTGGAAAGACGAGTGTCTCGCGACAGCATTGCCGTTGGCGGCCATTAAAGTCGAATGTTACAAACCTCTAAAGAAGGGAGATTCTTTGTGAATGTATTTGCGGAAACACATGCAAGCTGCTGTATATTTCGTAAAAAGTGTAATCAAAGTACGGGCACATATTTTAATAAGTAATATTTCACTTTTCGCAAGGCCCTCCGCTCGCTTTCGCTCGCTACGGGGGCTCAAGAAAAGGAAAACTAACCAGGGGCTAACCCAAACGTAACCTAAGACCGTTGTTTGTATTTAAATAACGCCTAAGACATACCCAAAATCAAGAAAAAACTGTTTGCTAACCAAAACTAACTCAAGACATACCTAAAATCAAGAAAAAAACTGTTTAGAAACTTAACCGTAAAAAAACGGGGTTTGAACCAGGGCCGCCGCCGATAGTCGCCGAATTGAGACCTAACCATCTAAACCTCTAGACCACGACGGCTCATGCTGCAAGTCGATTGCATCACGAAAACATCAAATGCAATCGCTCGAGTCAACGCCACCTACACTAGATGGCGCTGGAGACGCTTTTACCTTGATGGCAGCCAACGGCAATGCAGTCGCGTCATGAGGAAAGCGCATCAGCGAATACATTTTGAATCTCTCCGGAACGTTGGGCCCGATGCGGCTGCAGGTATGCGGCGGCTTTTGCGTTTAATGTAAAAACATCAAAACGATTTTGCTGAGTGACTCTATTCGATATTGTTTGTACTCTGCTAAAGATATTGTGATTGTCAACAATGTAATGCGCGCGCAACTCTGAAGTGGAAACCTCTACTAATCTGGTACAGTAGCACATTAGCGGCTAGTTCCCAAAATACTTTCCGTTTACTATTATTGGTCGAAGCAATTGGGCGAGACTTAGAGCGTTTGTTTACTATTTTAGAATGTCTAATAAGTAAATTGCTTTCAGCAGGGATAATGGTCTGGTGGTTAAATACTGCGCCTGTGACACAGGTACCCAGGTTCAATTCCCGGCAGTGGCAAGAAGCGTTTTTTTTTTAATTTTTTTAACGTTATGTTTGCAAAATGTTTTTCCCTCTTTATTTTGGGCATACCATGGGTGTTTTCGTTAGGTTTTTGATTGTTGCGCTCCCGTAGCGAGCGAAGCGAGCGGTGGCCCTCCGCTCGCTTCGCTCGCTGCATGAATTGAAATATTAGACATTCTAAAATAGTAAACAAAGGCTCTCCCGCCCAATTGTTTCGAGTAAACGGAATGTATCTTGCGAACTATCTTCTCCTCAGTCGAACAGCTCACCTTCCTAACGCAAGGCCACCTATACTCACGGTCACTTTTTTCTTAAGTGACCGTGACCTACACTACAGTGGCGTTGGTACACACTCCCAACTGCGTGATTTCAGTTCGTATTGTACTTGTGATCTTGTGAATGAGAGGCGCTTGATTGGCTAGCTACGTGAGGTGACGCATGTCTTCATGGTGCAACCAGTTGTGTGTAAGTCAGCAAATGATCTAGAGGTCTGCATGGTTAGCCTTCACTTCGGCGGCCCGGGTTCAAATCCCGTCGGTTTTGTTTGGTTTTTTTAAGTAAACAGTTTTTCTTGATTTTTTGGGTTTTTCTTGGGTATGGCACAGCTTATACCGTACCGAATCAGTTATTTAACTCTACGTCGGCTCCTTTGATGTCGATGAAGCCAGATTTGACTTTTTCATGCATTCCTCATTTTTCGCGCATGCCCTTCATACATTAAAAATGTTAGGTTTTAATGGCCAGCTGGAACTCAACAGAGACGAACTGGATTTAATTTAGTTTACATTTTTAGTAAATTAAATTAAACATGATATGTAAGTGAAATTGATAAAAAAAGATATCTGGTAAACGTGCTCGAGAATGATCAGTCATTTATACATAACCATGAATATGGTGTTTATAAGTGTAAATAAATATATAAATATTTTGATATGAACATAGAATATCAATTTTTCTACGGCCGCGCGCAAAATAACTAATTACTAAATTGAAATGAAATCGCAAAATCGACGAAAGCCGTGGATCCTTATTTTGCGCTCTAGCGCGAACATGGAAAAGAAAATTCTCGCTTTTGCCGTTGAGTGTGCTATGAATGGTCATGGAAACCGAAGATAAATAAATGACAGTCGTGCGTTTGTTACAGTTTTTTGCTGGCAATCCTGTTCTAAATTGGCCCGAAGCCCGAATATAATAGGTTTGTTCTAGCAGCGATTTCACACCAAAACCAAACCATCCGGAGTTTGCGCATTGCAATATAAGCGACACTTAAATCGCTATGCGCAAACTCCGGATGGCTTGGATTTGGTTTGGGTTTAAATCGCTGCTAGAACAAACCTAATATGTCAAAACTGACAGTCATTTGCAAATTTCAGAATAAGTATAGAGAAAAATGTGCATTTGATTTTAAAAAATGCGGCTGTAGAAAAAGTTCTGTGTGTTTTTCGAGCGCAAAGTAAGATTGCCGTTTTCGAAAACATTCTTTCTCAAGCGGCAATCCATTACTTTGCGCTCTAAATACACAAATAACTATTTTCTTCAAACGTCAGTAAATCCGTCATTACTCGACTGTGTAGGCGGCAGTGAAGTTTCGTTTTTCCTCCGCCGGAGCTTTACTTTTCACTTTTCCGCCGGCGGAGGTAAAAGTGTTATCATAGCAACATAGATGCAATACAAGCAAACATCAAAATAAGCGTCAACAACTCAAGAATTATTAAACTAAAATTTGTATTTATCATTCAATGTGTGACTGCATTTCTAAAAATCACTAATTTAGGAACAAATTGGTTATTATTTAATCGAACTTACTCAATAACTGCTTATCAATACGGAATTAAAACGCAATCGAAAACGCAATTTTAAAAATATAATTATTGTTGATAGTGTCCACTGACAGCTTTATGTTACATTACTATAGCAACAACCTGAGCCTATTCACCGACACCGCACCGGTCTAAGCCGCCTTGCGAACCCACTTATCTTTAATAATAATTATTATTACTATTAAAAAGAGACTTTTTGCATTAATTTGTCGACATTTGAAGAAAAAACAGCATATTTTATTTGGAGGAAAAGTTACTTTTCATGGCTTGCCCTCTATTACCAGCCTCACTCCGTTCGGCTGTTAAACACGAGCGCGCCATGAAAAGTATTACTTTTCCTCCATATAAAATAATATACTATTTCCGTGCCGTGGTTGCCGTGGATCCTTATTTTGCGCTCTAGCGCGATCATGGAAAAGAAAGTTCTTACTTTTTCCGTCTAGCGTGCTATAAATGGTCATGGAAACCGAAGATAAATAAATGGCAGTCGTGCGTTTGTTAGTTTCTTGCTGGCACTCCTGTTCTAATATGCCCGAAGCTCGAACATAACATGTCAAACTGACAGTCATTTGCAAATTTCAGAATAAGTATAGAGGAAAATGTGCATTTAATTTTAAAAAATGCGGCTGTAGAAAAAGTTCTGTGTGTTTTTCGAGCGCAGAGTAAGATTGCCGTTTTCGAAAGATTACTACGGGCAGAAATTTTATCAAAAATGTGATCGCGTCAAACGGCCTTAATAAATTGATATTTCGTCACTCGAAGCCATTTATATAGTTGTAGGTATGTGACATTGTTCACTACTTATTTCTAATTAAATTTACATACAACCTTTGTAATATTAGAGTGATGGTTCTAAATTGGTTGCCTTTATTTTGGGATGCTAAGAGGCTAGACAAAACTACAATTTATGTCTCAAGTTTAAAAAGTTAAACTTCCTGCAGAAGGGAGCCAAACAATTATCGACGTAGAATATTAATTTATCATGCAATGTGATATGAATGAACTATACCTTAATCTCAATACTTAATGTAAACATCTACTTATACCCTTTCATCTTTCGGAAAACTAAAATATCCTGAAGCTGGATTGGCTTTCTTGTACCCTTTGCAGACAAAACAACGTACGACCATCGTTAACAATGAAAACACTTTAATGATTAAATGTCCAAAAAGTTAACACACTTAAATAAATAAATAATCGAGAACAAATAATAGTTTTGTTCTAGCAGCGATTTCAAACGGTTTCAAACCGTACGGAGTTTGCGCATAGCCATATAAGCGACGTTTATATCGTTATGCGCAAACTCCGGACGGTTTGAAACCGTTTGAAATCGTTGCTAGAACAGACCTATTAACACGCAAACAATCCAATCTAAGAACGTAACCTGCTGCTTCTTGTCAAAAAATCGAGAGTCCAACGCTGTGCGGTGTGTTCAGTTTCCGACTCAACCAGGTGCGGCATCCGTTTATATCTCTTCGATTCAGCAAACTGTCGTAATAGAAAAAGATTCATAAATAAACGAAGTCGCCCTCATATAATTCGGCTCGTTGCAGACGCCCAGAACACAGCGTAAGCTGTGCCCAGAATATGAGGAAAACGCTCCTATTGGTTGGATTTTATTGCTTCAAAACACGTGGAGAGCAGTGTTGCCGTTTGCGGGTATTTTACCCGAAGTGCGGGTATTTCGAACATGCTGGCGGGTAAAATTTTGAGGCGGGTAAAATCGGGTATTTCGGTGCGTTCGTGCATCGAGATCACCAGTAGTAAATGAAATTGGATATTTTGCAAGTCGCGATTATAAACACACCTTTTTTCGACAAAAGCCTCTCAGCAATGTTGCCTTTTCCATCTTAACAACTGGTTTAGACACTCAGCTCAGAACAACCATCAGCATGACATGAGTTTATGCCGTCAAATAAAAATTAGAAAAAAGAAGAATAAATTGAAATATTTGCCATTTGATTATGACTTGTTGAAATTGCGTAGTTCATTCATAAATTATCTGCTGGGGTATAGCATGAGCAAGCCGATGGCCAGTTGCACAGCATTAAAATACCTTTTGTGTTTTGTGTAATAAAACAATATAACTATTTTAATGTCTAATTTGAATTTCAACTAAAATAAAAACAATTTACCTGAAAATATGTTTAATATTTTCATAATAAAATGCTAAAAGTATTTCCCATAAAATGGCGAATGCGCTAGCATACTTTTAGTGTACTCAGTGTTACCACCCATACTGGCGGGAAAAAGCGGGTATTTTGCTCTACGTGAGTGGGTATTATCAAACTTTTCATATGGCAACACTGGTGGAGAGTTAAATAACTGATTCGGTACGGTATAAGCTGTGGGTATGGCTTGGGTCAGCACTTGGTTAGTTTCCTTTTCTTGAGCCCCGTAGCGAGCGGAGGGCCATATACTTGCCAATTGCATGCATTCACTCATTCACAAGTGCAGTACGAACTGAAATATCGCCTCCCACACATTGATTTGTCTCCCACACCAGATAAAGCTGTGACCTGTGACAGACGACAGACGACAGACGGACCGACAGACGTCGACGTGACAGTAGATTGAGTAGACTGTAGCCACTACCTACTACCTGTTTTTATTTTGATTTTTAATTGAAAGTAGTGAATATTTTCTATGATAGTGGAATGTTGATTTTAAATTGATGAAATTCCCTTTAAGTAATTAATTCCTCAATATAACATGCTTTCAAATCCATCAACCTTAGATGACAACATCAATAATTGCTGCACTTGATGGAGAGTTTAGGTACCAACAAGATTTTTAAATAAGCCAGAAGAAAAAGTTTACAATGTGTTATGGTCCATTTAAAAGAGTATGCCACTGGGGGCCATTAACAGCTATAGGTGGGATTTAAAAGTTTAATACCCCAAAGAGACAACTTAAGTTGGACTAATCTAATCAAATGGTTTTTTTTTCTAGGGATAATAAAATTAGTTACAGGTACAACCATACATTGCAGTGGCATGTGGTGGCCATCAACTACCCTAGGTGGTTTTTTAAATACACTTTGTTTTATGAGTCTCTCAGGACTAACACTATATAATTTATTATCTGCTATGTTTCACGGACCAGGATATTTACCTCTTGAATGGACTCCGGTAAGAATATTTAAGTGGGGATGTTTTCTTAATATATGGTAATATAACCCCATGAAGATAGGTAACATCGATAGCCATATATCTAATACATATTTTGGGCTGTTCACATGAATAATTAATATCACAATAACCACTTGAAATTTGTGATTAAGTATGTTTGCATTTTGTTTAAGATAATCTAATTTTAAATGTACTTTTTAGAAGGATCAACGTGACTGTCTGTACCTGCAAGGCTGTGGGGTGTGTCGTGGATACAAAGCTCCAAGATCACATCATTGTAGGAAATGTAGGTTTATTTGAAATAATTATCTTACAAACGGTGATTGTGAAGATTTCTCACATTATCATGTTGGAAGAAATGTCTTACTTGATTACAAAAAGCAAAAAAAGTCATTTTAAAGAAGCACATATATTGTCTGATTTTAGGTGGAAGATGTGTGCAAAAGATGGACCATCATTGCCCATGGATCAACAACTGTGTTGGGTGGGGTAATCACGCTCATTTTACGTACTTTTTGTTATTTGCTACATTGGGCTGTTTACATGCCAGTATTGTATTAGGATGTTCGCTTTATAGGTAAAAAATGCTTTATACCTTGTACCCTAGGTTTTTCCTTCACTGACTTTATTATGACTTTCGACATTGATAATTGTTATAGTAGTCACTGTTGAATCAACTGAGGAAATTTTGTTTGTTGAATAGTAATAAAAGACCTGGTCCTGACAGTCTCCCATCATATTTTATTAAAAATTTAATCTATCCCTAAAAACCTGAACTTTTCCAACTTAATGGAAATCAATCTTCATTACCCCCATACTAAAATTAATTGATAACTCTCGGGTCAATAATTATAGATCTATCAGTATCTAGAGTTGTATTCCCAAGGTTTTTGAAAGTCTGACTATTTGTCTAAGTTTGCTTCATTGTGCAACAATTTGGCTTTCATCCCCCACTGCTCCACTGAGTTAAACTTGGTTACATTTACAGGTTTTATCTTGGAATCTTTGGAGGAAGGGTCTCGCATGCATGCTATATGCACAGATTTCATGAAAGCTTTTGATAGAATAAACCATAAAGTCCTAATGAGAAAATTGAAATTCATTGGGAGTTTTTGGAATGGTTAATATCATACCTAACAGCTAGAACACAAATTGCACGCATCCAGAGCTTTCAGTACACTGAATGTACCATCCACGAGGTTCACATGTAGGACCTCTACTCTTCAGCATTTATGAAATGATATTGCATCTTGTTTTCTGTTTGCATTTTCTAGCTATTTGCTGATGATCTAAAGTTCTACATGAAAAACCAACATCATGTGGATTGCAGCAAACTTCAATCTGATTTAGATCACCTAAGTGGTGTGGCCTCAATGAAATGGACCTAAACATTAACAAATGCCAATTAATGGTCTTTAATCATGGAAGAAATCCTATACATCAAGTTTATAATATAAAAGGCTCACCATTTGCTAGCTTCTTAAATAAAAAATCTGGGTCTGGGAGTATTCTTGACAGCCAATTGTCTTATACACATCATTTATTGTTTGTGTCTAAGTGACTACAAACAAATATTGGGCTTTATCAAATGTTGCACTAAGGATTTATAAATACTCCATCCCTCAAATTATTATTCTGTTCCCTAGTGCGACCACATTTGGATTATTGTTCTTGTGTGTGGTCTCTTATAATATCCATATACTGGCCATTGAAAGAGTGCAACACAGATTCTTGAGATATGTAGCATTTCAAGGAACAGCATAGAGTTGAAAACGTGAACTAATCAGAATTGTAAAACTTCAAATTACATCCTTTCAGAATCTATTGCACTAAATTTCTAACAGCCCTGAGCTCATATGGAAGATCGGACTTCATGTTCCCTCTCACCAAACCAGACTAAACCATTACTTTCAAATTAATTCCCATCGCCCTAACTATGGACATAACTCATTTCTGACTAGATCAGCTAGACAAACGAATGGTTTTTCAGTTCAATTGGACTATTTTCAAAATCAAAAAGTGCTTAAGAAGAACTAAAGGACTGTCTATATGGGTTTGATGTCTTCTGGGATATCTGCATTATACCATTCGCTCCTGATATTACAGTATCAAGTTAACTTAGCTTTTTACTACTACTCCTACTTCTTGAGTGTCTGTATATTTTGTTGCTGTTATATAAGGATCTTGCTGTTTGATAACTTTTTAAGGAGAAAAAATAAAACAGAAAATTTTGTTTGTGACATTTATAAAATTAACTTTAATTGTTTTGTAAATTCTCTTTTTGCAATACTCGTTGAAAAACTTATTGAAGAATTTATACTTAGTTAGTTCTTGAAAAACTTTCCATATATTTTGAATTGTGTGTGCAATAAACTTTCGCCTGTGGCAACTCTAGTTTAAAATAATATAAAAAGTGCTATTTATAACCCAAAAACCAGGAAACTGGTTTAAAAAAGGATTTTTAACATTTTGCCCTTAATGTTTTAAATACTACTAGTTTTGCTTAAAATAATCAGAAGACCATGATTATTAAGTTTCGCTGGTTAATGTGGCTATGTATACAAAAGGCAACAAAATTGGGATCATGTGGCATAAGCAGTTAATAATATATGCATTTCAAAAGACGGAAGAAACAAATGTTTCTGTTAGTTGTCCTTAGCATGGTTACATTTGTTTTGTGATTTTTATGGACAGATAACACCGGCCTAGAAAATTTTATTTTATTTAGGTTTTTGGTTAGTAGGTAAAATTTTGTGGTACTATTTTAGGGCACTTCATAGTAATAACTACTTGTTCTACAAAGTGCAGGATGTTCCTATAGTTCGCTTAGGCCTTGTGGGGATGATTATGACAGTTCTTTCACTAGGATTTGCCATTGGAGTAGTTTGCGCTGTAGGAATGTTATTTATTGTCCAGGTAAGCAATTAGAATAGTTATTTGTTTTACTAGAATTTATGCAGGTAGCAGCTGACTCCTCCGATGTGAATTCAGATTTACCATTGTCTTTCTATGCACGTTAATCCTTATTGGTTATTATTGTTATTAATCAGTTAATTAAACATATTTAATGATCTTTTGTTTTATTTTAAGTTTAAATTAATGAAAATATGTTTTTCATTTTTGTTTAATTGAATGGCTAAGTAGGTATGTGAACATAAAATATAGATTAATTTGTATGTTTTATTGTATTTTTGAATTTACTTAAGTCAACTGACTGGTCAATTTACAAGTCAATTGACTAAAAAGAAATTGACCGGTCAAATTTCCTTATTAAATCCTTGGGTCAAATCCACAACACTAGATATATGTATATTGTATATTTGCAAATTATTACAATTCTCACAATCTTTTTATTTTTCCTGTAGTGATAAATTAAAACAAAACTTAATAGAAATCGCAATTGTTGGAACGGTTGGTTGCTATGGAAATGTAGATGTCCATAATAATTAGTTTGACAACTTATGTCATACGTTTTATTCCCATGGAGACTAATCATTTTGCTGCCTAGGCAGGAAAGTACTTACTTTGCTGCCAAGGCAGGAAAAGTAATTCTTTGCTGATTGATATGTGTCTGCAAAACTAATATTTGCTGTCAATCGGAGAGAGAAGCTTTTCCCGTTCCCTCATTTCAAGTCATAAATTTGCAGTTACTTACAAAATAAGCAAAAGTATAATAAATTGGGTTAAAATTAGCGTCAATAGTCTTAATTTTTAAGTAAAATTATTTTATTTATTCTGACCTTACTTGTCACAAATACATCAAAACTAGCTGCCTATTCAATTACAATAATGCATACAAACACATTTCCATAGCAACGCTTGATAAATATTAGATACCTATGTCTTGCTTGTCCTCCAAGCGTCATCAGAGCTCTCGTGCTCTGATCATAGACATTCTCTTCAATCTGAAAACAGGTGAAAGACCCATCTTTGAATACAAGGACCCTTAGTGCACTCATTGGGCTGGTTTTAGTCTTACCCTTCAGGAGCAGATGCGGACCTCTATTGCAAAGATATCAGATCGTGATGAGATTGAGCTGGCCTCGGAGCAACTGAATACAACTCATGAAAACTGTCCACTCAAGACTAAAAGGGATAACAGAGGAACCACTTGGTGGAACAACTCCCTTGACAAACAAATGAAGGAGGTTCGTAAACTCTTTAATAGATCTAAAGAGACCGGCATATGTGATCAATATCAATACAGAACTGCTCTAACGAACTACAATAAAGCCATCAGAGAGGCAAAAAGGAATTCATGGGAAACCTTCTGCCACATCATAACAGATGCACCTGGCAGTGCTAGGATCCATAGAATCCTCTCTAGAGAACCCGTTCAGGAGTTAGGATCGCTAAAACGATCTGACGGATCCTTTACGGAATCTGGCATAGAAACGTTAGAGCTTCTGGCTAGGACTAATTTCCCGGGATGTCGGATTTTGCATAATGATGAGGAGGAGCCTGTTTGGGACCGATCAAATCGGCCAAAAGCGGGCGACTGGATTGTCCCCAAGAACATCATTAATGCATCAACATTTAAAAGTGTTATTCTATCGTTTCAGTCTTTTAAATCACCTGGTGAGGACGGAATATTTCCAGCACTGCTGCAGAATGACCGTTCTTAATCAAACTTTTTAGAGCCAGCCTAGCGAGTAATTATATACCTAGCAGGTGGACTAAATCCAGAGTGGTGTACATCCCAAAGATAGGACGTAGGGAATGAACACCTAACTCATGGAGACCAATAAGTCTGACCTCCTTTCTGTTGAAATGCATGGAAAAGATACTCGACGTGCACATTAGAACAGAACGGGTGCACTTGGTGAGTATCCACTGAATGCTCACCAATATGCGTACCGGCAAATCTACAGAACTAGCACTAAACAACCTTGTCGGGGACATAACACAAGCGTTAGAAAGCAAGACTATCGCGAAGGGTGTGTTCTTAGACATCGAAGGAGCATTCAATAATGCATTACCAAACTCCTTATACACAGCATTAGCTGAAAGACGGGTTGAACCACAAATAAGGAACTGGATCGGAAGTATGTTAAACTGCAGAGTACGCACAACAGCCCTACAGGGGGAGAGCTACAGATTCAGAGCTGTCAGGGGATGTCCGCAGGGCAAGGTTCTGTCGCCCCTTCTGTGATCTCTCTCTCTCCGGATGGATGGCCTGTTGGCGGTCTTCTCGCTGTGAGATGTGGAGGTGCCGGCATACGCGGATGATTTAGTAATACTGATTAGAAGCACCTCGCAAAGAACTATCTCAGAGGATCTGCACAGGTATATGTGAACCCACACAAAACAGTTATAGTACCGTTCACAAGGAAGAAAAGGCTAAGACCACCTTCACTCAAAGGAGAAACTATCCCATTTGCGAATACAGTGAAGTATCTGGGAATTACCTTAGATAAAACATTTAACTGGAATGCGCATCTGGATAAAATTGCCGCAAAAGCGAAACTGTCACTATGGACCTGCAGACGCATTTGTGGCAAAACATGGGGCATACATCCCAAACAAATGCACTGGCTCTATATTGCGGTCATAAGACCAATGATAACATATGGAGCAGTAGCTTGGTACTCTAACAGCTTACAGAGCTCCGCGAGAATAAAATTATCTACCATACAAAGACAAGCGTGTCTGGCAATTAGTGCCGCTTTCGGCACTACACCCACGGCAGCGCTGGAGTGTCTTCTAAATCTGTCACCTCTTCAAATAGTACTGGAAAAGTAGACTAGATGGGCGACGTATAGATTGACACAGGCGGTGACCAACAATCCGCTGACGATGATCATGGTGCCCAACAGGCTGAAAAATGCCAATGCTGGGTGCTGAGTCTACCATCAGATGTTATGCCTACCAAAACTATGCCTATGACGTCCTCCTACCAGAGAGGAACGAATGGGCAAAGGACTCTGAACATCTGAGAATAACAGATAAGAGAGAAGAGTTGGTTCACTGACGGCTCCACGACCAATGATGGTACAGGAGCCGCTGCATGGAATAAAAATGGTAAGGTTGAACTTAAGTGTTCCCTAGGCAAACATGCAACCATTTTTCAGGCTGAAGCTAAGGCCATTGTTATGACCTCACAGTGGCTCATCGATAGAAACTGTAAAGGCAAGTCAATCAAAATTTTCTCGGACAGTCAAGCAGCTTTAAAAGCTCTTGAATCTAACCGTTGTTCATCCAAGACAGTATAGAACTGCCAGGAACTACTCACCAAACTAGGGAGAGAAAATATACTTACACTGATCTGGATACCTGGACATACAGGATATGAAGGCAACGAAAAAGCTCTTGCGAAGCAGGCGACCGCAACAGCCTTCCTAGGACCAGAACCAGTACTGGGAATAATTTATAACACAGCTAAAGAAGTCGTCTCAAGGTGGACACAAAATCAATTTGTAGACAAATGGAGAGAGTTACCAGGCCTAACTCATTCAAAGTTGGCGGTGAATCTGCCATTAGGAGTGAGAACTGGACAACTTCTTCAACTTGGCCGACAGCATGTACAGGCTGTACTTGGCATGTACACTGGCCATTGTCGGCTAAGAAGTCACCTGAACAAGGTAGGGCTCTCCGAAGAAACGGAATGCCACTTGTGCTTGGAGGACGAAGAAACAATGGCGCATGTTGTATGCCACTGTTCAGCAATGGAAAGAACCAGACAAAGAGTCTTTGGCAATACTCAAATCACACTTGCAGATTTGAAAACTATCCACCCCAGAAAGCTGTTCGATTTCTTGAAAAGGATCGATCCTCTGACATAGTGGAAACCACAGACGTGGGCCACAATAGACCAAGGGTCGCAGTGGAGGGTCCTATTTGGACCCACTCACGTGTACAAATATAATACAATACAATCATTTTGCTGCCTAGGCAGGAAAGTACTTACTTTACTGATTGATATGTGTCTGCAAAATTAATATTTGCTGTCAATCGGCGAACATTTTTTTAAATTAGCTCTCTGCTACTTGATCTGGAAAAAGAAATTTTATTGTCAATATATTGCCATACATGGTGTTTCAAAATAGAACAAACTATCCAAAGATGAGGTAAATTTGTTAATAATAGCTTCGGTTTCTTGATACAGATCACCTTAGGTTACTTATGCTTTTTCCGTTTTAGTCACGTGCAATATTAAGAAATCGTACAGGAATTGAAGAATGGATAATTGAGAAGGCTAATCATCGTCAAAGGAATGAAAATGAAAAGTTCCTTTTTCCATATGACTTGGGATGGTGGCAAAATGTGAAAGAAGTCTGGACTTTCAATGGCCAACCGGTTGGCGATGGAATTAATTGGCCAGTAAGAAGTGGATGTACACAGTATACACTCACGGTAAATTTGTAATGTCTTATTTCCCAAATTATATATGTAATATTTTCCACTCTCAAAAATTTTCAATAGGAAGTGACTGGATTTTAAACTTCTTTTAATGGATTGAAAAGAGCAACCTTAGGCACAAACTGTTTAACAAAGTGAAGACATTTAGTTAAATAAAAAGTATTTTAGACAAAATAGTTACTCTTCGACACTTTGACATTTAAAATTTTTAAGTGACTGACTTCTAAATCTTACAGTGTATAAGGATAGAGTAGTTCATTCCTTCATTTTGAATAACGATTTTGGCGTTTTTAATTAGATCATTGTTTTTCTTTTAGCATTATTGTTTCTAACTTTTAGATTGAGCAAATTGAACAGAAAAATGAAAAGAGACTCAGGTCGCGTATATATAGAATTGTCAAACCCGCTGCAGGATACTGGTTTCCTGTTGTTTATGGCATTAAAGTTTGTTGCAATTTTCCATGTACTGATGAACCAAGACTGAAAGTAGATGTAGGTGATTTGATACGTGTGACCAGATGGAGAAAGTAAGTAGTGGAGAGTGTAAGTTTAAACTGTGTCAGTTTTTTATACTTTACATACCTGCAATAAAAAATATTGATCTTAATATATCTGACCATTTGGGACAGTTTGTATGGTTCAATTTACAAAATACGGATAATTTAAAGTGTAATGAAAAAATTAATGAATCGATAACTATTTAGAGAATATCAAAAACACTATAAACAAGAAATTGTTTATGTCAAACATAAATTTAATGATAAAATGATACATTCATCAAATCAAGGCAAAATAAACTTTATTGTCTAAGAATACGATACTTATTGACAAAGCCAATGCCCAAACTAAAGTGAGCTAGTGTAGTAAAAGGTATTTAAAATATAAAATATGACTAATAAGTTATCTGACATCAGCCAAAGTAGACCAAAACATAAAATTAAAATTATAGTATTGATGCATTAATTAGGACTGGAAATGTGAATACTATTACCTAGATCTGGTTAAAATACACAAGTAAACCATATGGTCAAGTTGTGAAATTAACTTAAAATTAAGTGCATGCACAGGTATACAAACAGATTCAAATCTTAACTGATCTATATGCCTAAACAAATTACCCAGGCAATCTACCAACCCAAGATCCAGATCAATAAAACAAAATTTACATTCATGTTGAGATAATAAATTACAAATTATTGGCAAAAAACTCAGATACTGTGTTGCTTCACCGATAACTGTTCGCCGAAACAAGGCAACTGAGCTTAAGGAGGTCATTTCAATAGGGAGATGATTAAATATCTTCTTACTCTCTCATATATGAGATTTCTTGGTCAAACTGGAATTTGGAATAGGCAACGGCAAGTTTGCCAATATCTTGTAATGTATTTTACTTTATATTTTAAGTTGTTTATTTGTAGAATGTATGCTGGCGCATTTTGTCAAAAATCAGAATGTGGATGATGGTAAAAATATTTGTATATTTACAGACCTTAATAAAGAGTTGATTTGTTTTGAACAAATCTACAGGGGTTTTGGAAAATGCTATCTTTAAGAATTTTACCATAATTTAAATTTTTTTAGGCATTGGTTGTTTGGTGAAAAAATTCAGATCAATCTTCCCGAAGGCCAAGAGGTTCTTTTGCGACAAAGAGGCTGGTTGCCGAGACCCTGTGCCATTGAAACAACAGACATGGAAACTTTCATTCCAGAGCGAGAGAAAAAAATTAACTGAGGAGCTGTAGTGAAAGCCTAGTTTCTGTACTTACACATACATTACGTCTAATGTGGTATATTAAAATGATAGGAAATGAAACTACAACTATTAATTTAAAATATTATTTTTATAGAATAATTCTTCTAGTCAAAGTACAACTTTTTTATGTAATATAACATAAAGTACTATTTTATTATAATCATGTATAACAAATATTGATGCATAAAATAAAAATGTTTAACTTTTTCTTTTAAACACACAAATTGATACAACATTACCAACTTTTCCCCCAAACTTAAACTGAGGCGTAGGAATAATTTTATGCAAAACAAAATGTTCTTTAAATTGATCTTCTAGCTCAGTTTCAGTCCAATTACAGGAAGTAATAATAAAATAGCCATTGCCTCTTAAAGCGGACTGTACATTAGAGATGTACTTTTCCCGAGATTCCCTAAAATTCTCACTTAAACTTATTGCATCATATGTGCCCTTATCATGCACAACATCGTATGTATCTTCTAAGCCATTAAGTATATTATTAACTTCATACTTAATATTCAGCTCTTGTTTTTCTGCAATAGCTACTGCTAAATTAATAGCTTTCTCAGAATAGTCTAGGCCAGTAAGGTATTTATAGCCGAGTTGAGCTAACTCAATTAAAATATGTCCATTACCACAGCCAATATCTGCAATGCTGGATGGTTTATCAACATTTTTTGAAATCCAAGTGATTATCCTGTCCACAATATCTTCTCCAAACCATATTTCACCTGTATCTCCATGATGTGAAAAATTTTTAATTTCAGTTTGATATCTATTTTCCCAATATTCTAATGTTCCTAATTCTGAAGCACCTAAATCATCGTCTAGCATTGTTTTTAACAGTGTTTAAAACATTCACGGAATTCCTAAAGAATGTCACTTTCTTCGTATCTATAATCGTAGAAAAAGGTTAGGGCTCTATAATACTATGATCGATTTTTTTAGTGTTTTATCCATATATATTTACGTATATGGCAGTGTTGCCGATCTGAATTTGTGAAATTACACGATGAGCTGTTCAAATTGCACGCTTTTAGTTTCACAAATACACACTTTTGACACACCACCTAATTTAAGTCATTCCAGTCTACCTACAGCAGTTTTGAGCCTACGCGCATGCGTATGTGCTAATTATATTTTTTAGTTGTTTTTTCTTGATTTTCGGCATTGCCTTTGGCTAATTTGGGTTAGTTTTGTTTGGTTGCGCCCCCGGAGCGAGCGGATAGCCATGTGTGAAGTGAAATATTAGAACGACCACACCGGGCTGCTGCCAAATGCGCAGATCCGAAGGTTGAAAATTTGCTTTAGGCAGACGCGCGTATTTAAGTCTAGGTCCGAATGGCAATGGGGCGCCCGATAGCGTTGCCAGTGTTTTATCGATAAAACCATATATGTAACTTGTTACATATATGGGTAAAACAATGCTAGTTTACCCATGCTTTTACGGTGCAATCAATTGCTTCCAACTGCATTGGTGGTCCAGTGGTTAGATGCGGTGCAGATGCAGTGTCCGGCTATTCCCATCATTTTTCATTTTATTTTTTTAAGATTATGTTTGTAAAGGTTTTTTTTTTCTTCATTTTGGGCATGTCTTGGGTTATTTTTAGTTAGTTTTACTTGGTTACGCCCATTGAGTGAAGTGAAATATTAGACATTCTAAAATAATAAACAAATCGCAACAATGGCAATACTTTCGGGCGCCCAGTTGCCATTGGGACCTAGACTTTAGTCACCACCTACATTTTAATATTTTAAAAAATCAGGAAGAAAGAATAACTTTTTTGACAAATGATTTTGAGATATGGGTCCAAATCCAGGGGTCAACCCTGTCTCCAGTCAACCAACAGGCTCAGATCGCACACATTTTACTCTTAACCATCTACACAAGTCCTTCCGGCTGACAAGACCAACAGCTTGCGCGCGAAATTTTTTTCACTTAGCTCGCTTCGGAGCGCAACCAAATAGAACCAACCCAAATTTAAAATAAAGAAACATAACCTTAAAAAATATTTTAAAAAAGTCTTGTCACCGACGGGAATCGAACGAGGGCCATCCCTTCACATGCACAGAATATGACCACTGCACCACGAGACAGCAATTTCCTGAACCGTAAAAACATGTTTGTCAGAAATGTGTTTGTGATGCGCGCGCAAGTCCAGGCGGCTCTTCAGGCGGGTGGACGATTAAGAATAAAGTATCTGCGCCCGGCTCAACCAAAAAATAAAAATGTGACACAAGGGCACAAGCAAAGACTTGTCTAAGGGCACAAGGGTTTCTAGTTTCTATTTTACTTTGACAAGGGAAGTTTTGTGCTGTCACAACTGCCACGTGACAGTCGTGGTGACTAGTGTCCACCTATTACAATCTGGTACTTTCTATTACGCTATTTCCAAAGGAAAAAGAATCTATTACTTTTTTCGTTATATCATGTTTAGACTACCAAAAATTGTTACAAGCATCTAGTTCTCAAATTTTTGATATTAAACACAAACATAAAATAACACTAATGCATAGCACACCGAAAGGAATAAGTAAAACCAAAAACGAACAAACAACAAATAATACTATGAACGCAGTGAACAAAGCACCCAAATTCCATGGGGAATCCCATGCCCATCAAGTTTAGATTTAGGTGTGCTGACAATGCTAACACCTACTACCTAATAGAAAATAGATAAAAGCAAAGCCTTGATGGATAACTAAAACTGTAAACTGAAGTGCCGTATAGTAGGTCATAGCCCGACAGATGTCGTTGCATTTGTAAATCAGAACAGAAAAGCACGTCTAGTCCTATTTATTTTTTATTACAATAGATGGCAATGGTATTTCGGTAAAGAAGTGGCCGTGGCTTTGGCTTGGAAAGCCGTAAAAAATAAAAGGGTTTTTCAAATTACAACCAAAAATACACGCAAAATATACGCTTTTTGTGAAATTACACACAAAATACAAGAAATGTTCAACTAGAACATAAATAGAATATGACGTCATACATGCACCACTCCGGATTTTTCATGATGGTAATTAAGATAAAATAATGCTTATCAGCTTACGACGCTTTAAATGAGAAGCAGAGAAAGTCTTCTTATTTAATCCATTTATTCGAAACAAGCATAAAATAGTTCTTCTTTTTACAAATAATCAACTTAAGATAACTCAAAGACAATGCCGAATCCGTCTTCACCATTTTTTAACATTGATGTGACTGGCTTAAATAGAGCACAATATATTTTGTTACCAGCCTATGACTTCCATTAATGGTACTAGTGATTAAACAATTTCTTTGTTTTGATTAGACTTTAGGCAACTGCCCCCTCCTACCGGCGCTCATGGTGAAATGATTTTCGCATTGAGCGAAAGCCCAAAATTGTCAGTGGTCGGCACTATTTTGAAATTCTGATTTATCAACGCATCTTTGAAACTAAAGAGACCATCAGTTGATTGGCACATCTATTTTTAGGATTGAATAATATCTATATGAAATATCGATTAAAATTAAGTGAATTATATTAAAATGGACATATGACACAAAAATAATAACTCCAAATCTTCTCTAAAAAATTCATATTTTCATTGCACGGAACCCAATAAAATCCGTGTCCGTGTTCTAGTTTCAAAAATCCGTGAAAACACGGAAGTTTCCGTGTCGTTGGCAACGCTGCTGGTGGGTGAGTGGTGACACAACAAGAGTGGCAAATTGCAGCCGGCATAGCCCCTGGCATACGCTGATGCCAAACATTCTAATATTTGGCCCTTCGCTTACTACGGAGGCTCAAGAAGAGGAAACTAACCCAAAATCAAGAAAGCTGTTTAGAAACATAACTTAAAAAATATATATACATATTTCAATTTTCGCATGGCCCTCCGCTCGCTTCGCTAGCTATCGGGGCTCAAGAAAGACATACCCAAAATCAAGAAAAAAAATAAAAAAAAGCAAGGGCATTTGAACCCGGGCCGAGAGTTCTTGCAACAAACTGATTGCATCGCGAAGACATGGGGCGAATGTAAGCAAAACTAGAATAAATTTGGCAACAGGGTATGCCAGGGGCTACTACGGCTGATATTCATGGAATAACTTGGTTTGTTTACTGTTTAGTGTTTAGATTCCAATTTTTAATTTCCGGATGTCATATTTCACTTCACGCATGTCCCTCCGCTCGCTACGGGGCGCAACTAACAAAAAAGTAACCCAATACAGATTTCAGTGCCCAAAATGAAGAAAAAAACTTTTTACAAATACAACCATTCAAATATAAAAAAAACCGACGAAAATAGAACCCGGGTACGATATTTCAGACCTCACGTACAGTTACGGCAAATGAAAACCGGACACAAAAATGACATTTAATGTCATTCACATGAATTTGCATATATCTGGCTTTTACCTTTAAGATTTACCTACTTTACTTTTAGCATTGTTTGAATCTGGTAGTTTTAATTTATGTTGATTTTGTATTCTCGTGTGGTATAAAAATAATGAGTATTTTATATTTAACATAACATAATATATATATTTTTTTAATTTAAATGAAAATACTTCGAATTTGAGAACAAACAAACAGAAATACAATGAAATGACAAGCCTAATATCATAAAATCGAAATGAAAAAAATATAATAAATAAATATAAAATGGCAATTAATATTTTGTTGTCCCACCATTTTTTTCAATTACATTGTTAATTCTTGTGGGCATTGAATTAACTAAAGAATTTGCATACTCCGGAGTTAATTCATTCTACACGTCCAGAATTTTGTTCCATAACTGGTTAGAATTTGTTGGATGAAAATGAAAATTAATTTGTTAAATGTTTTCGATCGGGTTGATGTCAGGGCTACGCGAAGGGCAATTTAAAACGTTGATATTTCTTTGCCTCATCCATTCAGTAACAATTCGAGCAGTGTGCACTGGACAATAATTGTCATGTTGGTAAATAAAATTGTTTCCAAATTGTGTCGTAACTGATGGTACCATAACGTTTTCTAATATATTAATATAGTTTTGTGCATTAAATCTTCCCTCAATCCTTGTGCAAATTCCAACACCTATTGAGCTCATCCACCCTCAAACGTTTACAGAAAAACGACCGCTGCTTTTCACCTTTTGTGTATATTTCTCGTCGAAACGACTATTTGGAGGCCTATACATTCTAATACAGCCATTAAAAAATGACTGAAACACTTTCTCGTCAGTAAAAATAATATTTGACCAAAAATTGAAGTGTCCTGCACAGTACTGTAACGAGAAGCCAACTCTCTCCTCCTTGTTTGCCTCAGTAAGATAAGGCTTTTTTATTGCTGCATAACTGCGTAAGTTAGATCTTTGTTTTATGCAGTTTCTGGCAGTTCTAATGCATCCTGGGAAATGACTTTCTCTTTTCGCCGTCACAGCTGATTGGAAGGGGTTTTCTCTTAAAAAACTAATAAGGCGCTCATCCTCTTCTTCTGAAGAAATAGTACGTGCTCCGCTTCCTATTTGCCTTTCTAAGGAATTCCTTTGGTCCCATTTTGTTTTTATATCTTGCACTGTACTTTTTCCTATACCAAACCTTTCTGCTACCCTTCGCCTCGACCAACCTTCTTCTAATAATATAATTATTTTAGCTTTTCCTCTTTATTTAAATGTGACATTTTGAAGTAATAGTATAATGTCAAAAACAAAAGGTAAGTCTAATATCACGCTAACAAGTAGGTGAAAAGGTAGAAAAGCGCGATTTACTATATATAAATCTGGTGTCCGGTTTTCATTTGCCGTAACTGTACCTAGCCAAGTACGCGCCTCTCGTTCACAACTGCACTACGAATAAATCCCGCGCGCGGACTGCGCAGCAGTTCGTAGTGCACTTGTGAATGCATGCGATTTAAAGACCTGCAATTGGCAAGTATATGGCCCTCCGCTTGCTCCGGGGCTCAAGAAAGCGAAACTAACCCAAGCCATACCCAAGAAAAACCCAAAAATCAAGAAAAACTGTTTACTTAAAGAAAAGACCGAAACCGACGGGATTTGAACCCGGGTCGCCGAAGTGAAGACCAACCATGCATATTTGCTGCTTTGACAAGGGAAGGGAGTGAACAGATAATCTCGCTTTACGGCTGCGCGCAGTACGTGTGATTAAAAATCGAACGGACGCCATTAATAGGAGCCAGACATTCAAAGCGGCACCTCCGTGTATTTTGGTGATATTTGTTGTGAAAAACTCTCAAAATACTTCAAATTGTCCATAACAATATAGTGTTTTGTTGTTCTTATGACTGTAAAAGTCGCAATGACCGAAAGGAGCCTGGAATTACTTTTCAAAGGTAAATATATTCTACACCTAGTTCTTGCTGACGCTAATATTTATTATTTATTTTCTTTGTGTGAGCCGAGATATACATTATTTCAAAATATCATCATCATCATATATTAATTTGTTCATTACACAGGTTTCTTAACTACATAACTAACAGTAAGAATGACATTGAACTTGACACTGCTGTTAAGCCGGGCAATGTTTCTGCATTGCCTTAGTGGCCAGCAGGTAACGTCACCCATAGGGGGTCGCTGTTAAACCTATTTAATTTATTAGGTATGTGGTATTGTTCGTTTGGTGCTACACTTTACATGGGTTGCCCCTTCAAAGTTATAATACTAAGAGATTGGCATAAAGCCTGCTATTTGGGTGTACATGTTGCAGAAGTTGTTGATAAATGTAGTTATGTAGGGAAAACTACAGAAAAACCCTACTTCAACTGTTCTTATAGAACAGGGCGTCATAAAGCTACAATTTTATATTTACAATATATACAATATATACAACATGTATTCTGACAAAACAATTAAAAATATATACAATGAATGTAGGGGACTTAACCATGTTAAGTCTATTCAAGTAATGTAATGGTATCAGGTCGCGCTGAGCGAGTACCGTGGTACCGGCTGCGAATACATGGACGCTTCGGTGGCTTGGAATCATATGCGTTATGACGGTTTCTAGAGCATATTTGTATGCCGACCAGCTCCCTTAACATGCCCCGCCCACGTGTCCGAACGCCGTGGATTGGCCTGGCGAGAACAGATCTCGCGCGTAGTTTGAATGTGGTGCTGCATTTCTGTGCTCCTGATATCTTGGAAAAGTTTACACATAGAAATACACTTTTGTAGCTTGTTTTTAGGGTGGTTTTTGAAAGTTACCTTTCAGATTGAGACTCCCGAGGGAACCCATCTTAAGGTGGCATAAGTTGCCGATAGAAAAGAGTGATTTCCCTGTAAATTGTACCATGTTTGATGGGAATTTCCGGGTTGTAGCGCTGATTAGCGATGTTTGCAGTAAGCGGGGAGCCCGCTATCTGCCGCTCGAAGAACCTGCATGCGAGGGCATCGATGTACTCCTCGATGTACTCCATCTTTGCCCACGCATGCAGATCTTCTATCCTGACCCGATCCCGGAGCGTTAATGAAAATGCAGCCCTCAAATAGTTGTTTTGTATGACTTGAAGTTTTCTTTTATGTGTCTTGGCAACAGAGCACCAGACTGGGGCGCCGTAAAGGAGGGCTGGCCGGATGATAGCTCTATAAAGTATTAACTTATTGTAAGGACTTAGAAACGACCTGGCAGTCACTAGGGTGTTCAACCCTTTTTTTATAATAGCGTTTTTTGCAATTACCGCTTCTATATGCTGTGAAAAGTTTAATTTATTGTCCAGGGTGATGCCTAGGTATTTAACCTTAGGTTTAGGCAGTATTGGGGTGTTATCTAGCATTAAAGGGGTGACATTTATGTCTTTACGTTTTCTGGTAATTATAATAAGTTCTGTCTTAGAGCGGTTTAAAGAGATTTTCCACTTATCGTAGTAAGGGATGAGAGTATGCATATGTTCCTGGAGATTATCCTTCGCCACCTCCGCTTGAGGATTGAGGGAGTAGATCGCTGTATCATCAGCGAATAGGGCTTTATGGGTGCTGGGACATGACGGGATATCTGCTATATAAAGATTGAATAATAGCGGCGATAATACAGTACCCTGGGGCACCCCCGCTAGCAGGTTCCTGCTGGCAGAGAGCTTAGTGCCAATTTTCGTAGAGAAGACTCGCCCGGCAAGGTATGACGCGATGAGTGCTGTCAAGTGCAACGGCATGTTGTAGATTGCCAATAACTTGTACAGCAACCCATCGTGCCACACCCTGTCAAACGCCTTCTCAATATCCAGTAGCAAAAGGGCAGTAGACTGTTTATTGTTGAAGCCTTTATAAACATCGGACGCTATTTTCGCGGCCAGCATGACGGTACCATGCTGACCGCGAAAGCCGAATTGTTCTTGAGGGAGGAGTTGCAGCCCTTCGACTTCCCTAGTAACCCTCGGCAAGATTAGCCTTTCAGCCACCTTCCCGAGGGTGTTCAGTAGCGATATAGGCCTGTATGATGCAGGCTGTGTCAGGTCTTTCCCTGATTTCGGGAAGTGTATTATGCACGCTATTTTCCAGGACGCAGGGAAATGTTGCAGCCGGATAACCGCGTTAATTATGTGCATGTACTGGACTATAGTTTTCTGGGGCAAGTTTTTCAGGACTGAGTTCGGAATACCATCCGGGCCGGGAGCTTTATTTCTCGGGATACGGCTGAGAGCTTTGCGGATTTCCGCCGGAGTGATTCTCAGCCTATCAAGCACTGTCAGGGGAATAGGGTATTTAGATTGTTTAAATGCATTCGCGGTTCGCGTTATGACCTCCTGCTCTGGCAGAGTGTCGGGCGCCGCGCTATAGACACTGCCCAGGTAGTCCGCGAAGGCCTCCGCTTTTTCAGCGTCGTCGCCGCATTCATGGCCTTGGTGCTTTATTACAGGCATTTGCGTCATACCTCCGCGGACTCGTCTGGCCAGTTTCCATAAGGAACCGTCATCCCTGCTTATCGTGTTAATATATGCAAGCCACGTTTGATTCCTGTGTTCGCGAATTTTCATCCTTATTTCCTCTGACAGTGCATTGATGCGAGCGGATCCCATTTGTGTCCGATTTCTCTGCCATCGCCGTCGAAATCGGTTTCTAAAAGTTATGAGATTCAGGATGTGATCAGGAAGTGATTCGGTGCTAGGGCGCGTAGTAACCCTAGTGCATAAGGCATCACGGATGCGCTGGATGTTTGACGTAAGAGTTTCCACCTCGTTTTCTAGCTCCTGGACAGTTGTCAGCTGCTCGGGAATCACAGTAGACTCATTCAGCTGCGCCCGGAACACCTTCCAGTCAATATTCTTATACGAAATGACGGTGTCATTAGACAAGGGGACCCTGCAGTATAAGCAAATCTTGACTGGAAGATGATCCGAGTTTAGGGCGTTAAGCTCTTGCAGCTGAGAAGTCCTGATCGTTCCCCGAGTGATGGCAATGTCCAGGAACGAGGCACCACGAAGATAAGTGGGATTAGGTGTTCTATGATAGGACATTTCCAGGTTATTGTCGATTATTCCCTTAAACAATCTACCCCTGCTGTTGGTAACGCCGCCCCATTCGGCGTGCGAGGCATTGAAATCACCTATTAGCAGGGATACTCGATTTAGCGGGAGAAGAGCTAAGAGATCGGCTTCTAAAAGGCGGAGACGCGGGGGCGCGTAACCGCCACACACACGCAGGCCGCTCTCCAGTTCGATACTGATGTGTTCTATCGCGGAGCGAATGGCAAATATTCGCCGATAGCGAAGTGACCTGCGTATGAAGCAGGCCACGCCTCCTCCGCGTCGATCGGGCCTATCAAATCTCTCTATTCTGTAGTCGCTTACTCTTAGAGTAAAGTCCGGCGACAGATTCGTTTCTACGAGAAAAACAACCTGAAAATTGGATGCATGCAAAAAATTACGAAACTCGCCCAGCTTGTTTCTAATACCATTACAATTCCAGCATGCAATTTGGAGCATTTATATGTTGAATTTGGCATAATCAACTGAAAAAAAGCGAAGAGAGGCTTGTATAATCTCAGCCTTATCGCCCCTGCATGCTTCTAGCATATTATAATAGCAATCTAGCGCTAAATAAAGCTGGTCAAGGTTGACTAGATTATTGATTTTGGTGACAACATTATTCAAATTAGACATTATGTCTGCTATATTTAAGTTTGGGTTATTTGAATTATTTACATTAGCACGAACAGTACCACTAACCTTTTGCTGATGTACATTATTATTTGCATTATTAGGTGGTTGTTGTTGTTGTTTTCGGTTGCCTCGAATTGGGGGGAAGGCTTGTTGGTACTCTTCAAGTGGTCGTTGGCCATTGTTTAGGCCTTGGCCCGCTTGGCCGTCTCCTACACGTTGATTGGAGCCTCTCCAGGCCGGTTTGGCCGGGGGTGGCGCCGGGCGGTACGTTTGTTTTGGCTTGTCATTTGTAGTGTTAGTTTGAATAAGATTGATTTTGTAGACAAATACCGGGCATGATTCGTCAATGGACCGGTGAGGGCCGTTGCAATTAACGCACTTTTGAAAGTCCGCGTTGCACTCTATAATTTCGTGCGAGCCCGCGCATTTACTACACGCCACCCTCCGGTTGCAGTATGTTCTCGCATGCCCAAATTGCTGGCATCGTTTGCATTGGAGAAGTGGCTTGTTCGATCGTCGAATCTCCCAATTTACACGTACACTCATGATCGTTTTTACTTCTTGATTAAGGCGTTTGATGTTAAAATTAGTGCCGAGTACGACTAAGTACATCGGGATACGTGTTTTACGCATCTCGAATACATTCTTAGGGGTTATATTGTACTCGTCGCTGAGGGCTTCGATGATGTCTTGGGGTGAAATATCTCCGTCAAGGCCCCGCAGGACGAAGGCCCTTGTCTTCTCCTGCGACTCTGCGTATGAATGATATTCTGTTTTTTCCGAATCAAGTGTACGCTTAAGTGTGTGCAGGTCGTTTACGGTGTTACAATATACTATGACGGAGTTTTTAGTATATTTCAACTGATATTCCTTGATGTGCATGGCCTTCAGATCGTCCCTAAGCTGGCGATGATCTGCCGGTCTGCCCTTTATGACCACAGGTGGTGGTGGTACTATTTTTAACTTTGTTCGTCCTTTATTTGAATTTGGCGCGATTTTACGCCTAGCACCAGTCGAGGCGGACGTAGAGGCCACACTTATGGTATCCTCATCTTCGGTGTTTATGTCCTGGAGGGGTGTAAATTGGTTGCTGGTGGCTAGGGGTGGTTGGCTCATGTCGAGAGTAACCGTTCTAAAATTCTTTTTAAAAGGCAACTGTTTAAAAGGCGTCCTGAAGGGCTCTTTGTCGCTTTCGGGTAACAGGGTCGCAGTAATAGGAGGCGGTGGTGGTCCCATAATCTGGGAATCGCTCGAGGCCGCTGTTGTTAACGGCTTTTGCTCGCAAAAATTAGTCGTTTTTTGCATTATCGGTTTGTCACCTTGAGTGACCTTCAGTTTTTTTGCCGCTTCAGCACCGACTAGATTTGTAGGGCTAGCCTTTTTCTTGCCCGTATCTATTTTAGCGGATACTCTATGTTTGATACCCAGGGGGTGGGTATCCCGCATATGTTGTCTAATTTTAGTTATCAACTTATAAAGGTCAGTTTGAGAAAGTTCGCTTACTTTTTTAAGTTTTTCGTAATCCATCCTGCATTGGACACACATTTCAGCATAACTTCTGCATTTGTTTGCAATTTTCCTGATGGATGGGTCTGCGTACGTGTAGTCGGTGTTCGACTCCATTGAGACGTTGGACATTGTGTCCTCGTCCTCCGTGAGGTCCACAACTCTGACAAGAGCCGGGGTTCCGTCCCCGGAGACTGAAAAATTACAGGAATTAAACCTTATGCGGCCTTTACTAGTTACACTATGTGCAAAAAGCAGGCCAAGAACGATGAAAAGTGATCGATCGATCGTAGCGAGAAGAAAACCGCAGTACCAAGTTCTAGTGATACCAGCTAGTTCTTGTATGTTTCACGAACAAAACAAGAATATTTCAAAATATGATTGCGACTATACTTCAGGCTGCCTTTCTTTGTAATTTTATATTAGCTTTGTTAATATTTTCAGTCATGATTGCTAATAAGAATAACATAATTACCCTGGAAAATGGCCTGTCGCGCAGTGGCGTACATTGTTTTGATATTTTAAGGATATATATTTGTTATAAATCATTGCATTTTGTGATTTAAGCCAGTAATGGAAGTATTATGGAGTATAAAATAACAGATATAATTTAGTGACGAGAATGTGCCTAATAAGGCATATGCTTGCTGCGATTATAATTAAATATTCATGAAACGCCACTGCTCGAAAATGCGTGAAGCCTTTCACGACGCTTGACGCTTGTCAAATCATGGAGCCAACCCGTAACAGAATAGCTGCCGGTTTTACCCGTCCACTCCCTTCCCTTGTCAAATTTTGCTGACTTTACAAACAACTGCATCACGAAGACACGCGTCACCTCACGTAGCTAGCCAATCACGCACCCTTAGACAAGGAAAGAAGAGGACAGATAACATGGGAAAAAGCCTGTTACCAGCTGCGAACATAAATTACTGGGTAACTTCAATAAATTTATTGAAATTATAAGTAATAAATAATAATTAATAAGTTAAAGTAATTTTCAGTCGTAAAATAATATAGCCATTTTATATGTAGAGTATGAAAAATATATTACCTACGACTCTGTTGAATGACTCACCTTGAAGAAGATTTATGGCATTTATTGCTTTATTGATTATTTAATAACTGAAAATATCCAAAATCGGGTACCAAATTACTCTCAATAATTAAATAAACATCCCTACCATGATATACTCAGAGGTAACACAATATGTACATTATGCATTATTATTAAAACAAGAAATATGCAAATAAACTACAAGGTCAGCAGACAATAATTACCTGTGAAATGAAATTCCAGGCTCCTTCTTCTCACTTCGACTCTTGCAACCATATGCCGAACAATTTACCATTATGAATCTCATTTTTTATCTCTCTTTGTTCAAAAATTCACAAAATAACTGCAAAATAGCACCGCCACAACAATGATGTGTTTGCCACATAAATAATGGCCGCCGCTCTGAAAAGGCTTCAATTTCAGTACATTGGCTTAATAGTCATGCGCGGTATCATTTCCCTTACCTAATCTAAGCACGCGCCTCTCATTCACAAGTGCAATATGAACTGAAATCTCGCGCGCGGGCATCATTAACACATTTCTGACAAATATATGTCATTATGATCCAGCAATGAATAAAGGACAAGCCTCTAGGAATAGGACAAAATTTTCAATGCGAGAGCGACCGGAGGGCTATGCGTGAAATGAAATATTAGTTTAATGATAAAAAAAAAGATGGGGTAAGATGCGTATTATAGTTCCATTGCCCACCATTCAAAACATATTACAACAATAACGTTGGCGTTGTTTTGCAATTGGTGGGTACCAACCTGTATGTCGCGAGGTTTAAACGCTTATTTGTATCATGGCTTTCAGTCGTCAGTCGGCCTCGTGACTTTGTGGTTAGTTGTAGTAGTAGTAGTGGTAGTGCGACTCTCTGTTGGCCTTTGCGTGAGCAATTCAGCCAGTAAAGAACACGGGGTTCGGGCTAGCAAGAGCTGGAGCTGTAAGGAACGCCGACATTGTCTCTTAATGTATAAACAATGACGCCCATTGTAATGACGCCGATTACACCCTTTTATGTACTTACTGTATTTTCGGCCTTTTCTTCAAGTTCTGTTCATTTTCTGAAACCAGGTTCGCAGTACCAGTGTGTTGACACCCTATTTTGATGAAAATAATTTACCTAGACTCCATGGGCAACAACCCCTATTTCTCCACCTAGTAGTCTGTAAATTCCATATATTTAATACTAAGCGGAGTATTAAATATATGGTAAATTCATTCCACTTTTCAGTACTCAAATCTAACCTTAGTTATAAAGAAATGAGCATAGGCCAAATCATTTTCCGTTTTAAAATATTAATTGAGATTTCGGCTTTAAGGGATCACGCAATGTAAAGGGAGCATTTTTATATTTACCTAATCAGTGGTTGGCTCAAATTTGTTCAGGTAATTTCTAATATGACCTAGGTATTCTAAAGTTCGCCAGACAATAAGTTATGACATAAAAAGTAAAAAATTCATTAGCATTAATAGTTATACCGCTGTGATTTATTGTATCAAACTTTCCCTGGAGCTTAAATTCAATCGGAGAATATGGTGAGGAAATTCTACATTCCCTAGTAAATGAAATAACGAATTTCAAACAACCTTTCCTACAGTACTTTTTCGAGTCGACGAAATGAATTTGCTTAATTACTTTGCGACGCGCTTTCTGTGTAATGAAAGTATTACTATTTTTTTTTTAAGAAAAATTAAAAGATGTTCTTTAATGCTCGTAGAGCTATGACGAGCTCCACCGAGAGTAGTACTAATAACCACTTCACTAGAATAAACACCCGGCAAGATCGGAACGTAAGGCCCCGTAGCAAGTTGTATGGTGTGCGCGCCATTTGCCCGCAGCTCCGGAGAGAGGTTCTTTGGGCGCCACCGAATTCGTTACGGACCAAACTCGAAATCCTCGCGTTGTTCCCGGAACTTGCTATAAGACCTCAGTTCCTGCCAACCCTGCCGGTAAGATTTGCTAAATGATATTTCACTAATTATAAAAAAAGAGAAGACGTAAAACGCGCAAATATTGTTTAGCCAAATGAAACACCGCAAAAACGATACTATCACTTTATTCAAAGGCACTAGAAGGGCCAGTAAGGCCTGAACAGAGGAATACAGTCAATTGCCTATGAGTAAATTCCCAAGATTTCTGATATAAATTTAATTTACATTTTGTTTTGTCCTTCCTCTTGAAGAGGTATAAGAAAGGAGTGGTTGGAATCCAGAAAAAAAATACTAAACTATCAATAAAACTTATCCTTTAGCATAAAAGTAATGTTATCCGTAGTCGACCAAACTTTAAAAAGATCAAAATAAAAAGGTAGGCGCTACGTAAACGCTTAAGAACCCCACCTGCAGGTAATTGGGGTAGGTATTAAAAAGAAAGATTCGGTTGGGTCAACCGCGCGAAATCGTGATCACTAGGTCCGCTAGGATAAGATGGCGCAAAAGTCACTAATATTACATAAACACAACAGCCGCTAGGTTATTGGCGCAAAAATCATTGATGTTACATAGCCTTCTCACAGGAAATCAAATAAACTATACAGATACTACAACTAAATGATTGGCACTTAGCTTGATTAAAGGTTTCGCCATCAGGCGACCACGGATGGTCGGCTCTGGGACCAGGCTGGATGGAAAATCCGCCGGCGTCCAACATGCCTTGCCTGGCACACCCGGTGCGTGCGCTCCGGATGGCCAACTCTACTTTGACTGCCAAAAACGGCCGGCTATCTTCTGCTCCCTGGGAAGGGCCCTAGGAACGGAAATATTTCCTAGTGAGACGTCACAACGATATGTGAATCGATTGCTATTATATACTATCTTTCCAGAAAAAAAAAAACAATAATTAGCAGTGATTCAAATTACCGATTAAATAATAATTCGCTTTAAATTTTTAAAATCATAAATCTATTTCAATAATGACCCCAAAAGTCAAAAGAAAAAAAAAAGGAATAAGTGAGAAAAACCCTTCCCATAATAATATATTAAAGCAATAGGAATATATTACAATTACAGCCCAATAACAGTCGTGCAAAACTACATAGATTAAGTTCGATCAAGGGAGGCCTACACCAACAGTTAAAAATAATTGTAAAATCATTTCATCAACCAATGATTAAATAAATTGTTCCCCGATGGGCACGGATAAAATTCACCATACTGATAAAAGAGTTCCAATCTAAATAATAAACAAAGGCACTGAAATGAGCTTGAATGCAATAAACGAAAATCATACGGTGTGAATTAAACAAATAGATGGCCTGAAAGACCCCACAATATGATTATTCAGTGCATAAAATAACTCTTACCGAACTTCAATAATTCAAGAGAAAAAGTACAAGTCCAGTTCAAATATCGAACCAAAATCGCGAAATTATACTTAATAAAACCATCGTACTAGACGACTTTGAATCATATTAACAGGTTAGCGTTCCTACATCTTAATTTACTTATTATTTAATTAGTGAATTAAAATTTAATTTAATCAATCGAGCCTGAAGTTCAGTAAAGCAACCACTATGGTCGAACGAACGCCAAAAATATGTACTCTAAATAGTAGCTAAGATCGGCGGCCTCCCTTAGAAGTAAATCTAAATATAAACGAGCTGAACTAGCTAATTATCATCAACCAAGTTCCCCGGTTTAGTGTCTAATTCAAAATCAAACGCATCAAAGACGAATAACTAGAAGCCGTTTGCAAAAACGATTATTAAGACCAAAAATAGAACATAATATCCATGGCAAAGCCCCCAACTTCGGTACTATATTGAAATCCACAACAAAACAGCAGTCTTAGCATTAATTACTTAAAGATTGTGGCGAAAGTCGCCATCAGAAATGCGGACACGAAAGCAATAGTTATATTTTACCCCCGTATCTAAATCGCCTCGGATTGATCCAGTAAATTGAACCACTAAAATTGCCGAAAATCTACGTCACAAGTCGTCGGAAATAAAATAAAACGATTAATTCGATCGTTCATAAAAACCGAGCAGCAAATAGACAACGAATAACTTATTCGAATATAGAATTCACGAGCCCGAATTATTCTCGTATCAGTTTGACGTTACACGAATAATCTAACAGTAACGACAGAACTATTAGCTCTAATTGTCTCCTTAATTAGGATGACGACATATCGAAATAATTTGACTTAACTACTTGGATCCGAAATGAATGATAAGTAAAAATATGCAATAAAAGCAGTTAAATTAAACCCGAAAACAAAGCGCAAAATATCTGATAGTAATAAAACTCACCTCTAAATACGGGGGGCAAAACTGGACGACATAAAAAAACGCCGAACACTAAATGGCTGACTTGCCTAGAGGAAGCCGTTTCAAGCAAAAAAACCTCGTTACACGAGACCTTCAGTAATTTTACAACACTATACGTAATCTTAACAATGTTCCCAGAACCAGAACGGAAATAACTATTCGGTAAGTCGACAAAATACGCCACTAAAACTCGGCGTGAACACAAGTTCTTGATCGACTTCCTTATCGAACGGCTTCTCTACAAAAAGGAACGAGACCTTTTTCCCAGAGCTCACGCGACGAACCCAAAAGATTCGCGCAGCGGCAATTTTGCAGCAGTGTTTCTAGTCGCTACAATCAGGACAGTTTTCTCGAGCTCGCGCAAGGGATACCGATATCACCTTAAACACTACGTACAAGGACGTGCCTTCTACCAGGGTCCATCGAAACTAGGTTATACATAATGTTCCGAAACAAAATGTTACAACTTATTAAATTTCTCCGAGTCTCTGGTACTTAGAGACACTTTTAACGAGTTGGTCAATACTGTTGAAACATTTGGACAGAGTAACATTCTTGAAAGATACATTTATATCAAATTTCCCGAGTGTCCATTTGGACAGAGTCACAGTCTGCAACGCTTGAAGAATAGTTTCTGACTAACTTTTTCCCAGAGAGTTTTTCGCTTTTATACCAACTTTTGCGACCTGTTTTCTCCTAGAAAAATCTGGATTCTGCATCTGCAGCTATTAAAATGTTTTTACTAAGATTTTATTTTTAGAACAAAGTTTGGGGGGCCTGCTTTGAAGCTTGCAAATAGTGGTTGATATTTCTTGAAGTTAGTTTTTCTAGTCGCGTGGTATAATGTAGTCGAAAAACCAAAAGTAAAAGTCAACCGTGATTCAAGTCGGATTTTATTTCATATTTTATGGAAGTAGTGTTGATTTAAATGGTTAAGCATGCAATTATTTTTTATTTATTTTAAATCAAATGAAAAATATATATGCCGTTAGTAATTAACCCAGCTTTCCCCGAATATTTAAACCTGCGAAATTTAGTACTTATTTTATAGTCTTTATTGGAATATTCCATAATAAATACAACCTAGTTTTAGTTTACGGAGTAATTCTACAGTAACGTAACCTATTAGCCTTTAGTATACATTTCTCACCTCAGTCTTTCATCTTCCTTTCCTGGCACCTTCAGCCTCCTCAATATGTGACGTCGGGGTCGGGAATGCTTCCAGAAAAATGGACTCAATCCCGAGATAAGTTTCACCACTCGAACGTAGGTTAGAAACAGTACCATGCATATGGCCATGATTCTTTTTGGAGTTAACACACAAAGGTTCTGAATCACTCGAAGTTTTAAACTATATATCTCTAAAGTCACTTATTTAATAATTAAATGTTCATAGGCAATGTCCTTTTAACTTTTGAGAGTTGTTAACACACAAACGTTCCGAATCACTATAAGTTTCAACTATATCTCTAAAGTCACTATTTAACCGTCACCAAAATCAATGTTCATAGTCAATGTGTTACACGCGAGTCAATGGAATGTATGAAAAAGTGGAATGTTTACAACTAAGCTTAGCGTATTTGATATATAGAAGCTTATTAGAAGTAGGGGAAATTTTCAACTGCATCTTCTATTCTACTTCAGGAGTGCCCTCTTGTTGGTGTCTTTATTTTACATAATTCTTTCTAATAATCGCTTTCTTGCTGGGTAGCCAAAATGCATTATTTTCTTTTTGTTGATTCAGTAATTATTGTTTGTACCTTGCGCTCTGGCCATATTTCATCCTACTAACTCCATTACCCTCGTATTGAATGAAGTATTTACATTTCATAACAAAAAGCATAGTGTCTCGATTCATACTTTTAAAACATGGGCCTATTTGGCTTAGTCCTTGTCAATATTCGTGTTTATTAATTTAGTTATTCCTGTTGGGTCACAGTGGTACTAAAGTTTTTCAGTCGTTTCTGCTCTGGACAGCTTTAAAATCCACGGAGGATTATGAGTTAGAGTGCTGGTCTTATGCACTTAGGTAAATTGATATTGTAGTTATATCGCTATTTTGTATAATATATACTTACTCTGTATATACAATTATTCTCTATTTTCTTAGTACAGAACAAAATCCTTCAATCTTTCCGGTATGCGTATTTCATGTGTTAGAGTTCTTCTTACTTCTGGACTACCTGTTACTACATCTGTTTCGTCGTCACTGCTACATTCTTCTGATATGGTTTCTGCGGAATCGCTCTCCTCTGGTTCTGAGTTCTTTGAGTAGAAGTTTGCTTCAATTTCCCGGCCTTCGGGCTGCTGATCTTCAAACTTTAAATCTTTATTTTCATGCTCCTCAATTTCCTGCACCTCTAGTTCATTATTTTCTTCAATTGGAGTTTCGTAAAATGAACCTTCAAATGGATTTAGACGTTCTAAATGTACCGTATGTTCCTTTCTTCCAGTTAGGCTCTTAATTTGTTACGTAACTGGCCCCTTTTGGCTACAGTTCGGTATGGTCCGGTACATTTGGCTTTAAATTTAGTGGCGATTTCCTTTCCATGTACCGCAGGAGTGTTTAAGTACACTAGTTCTCCTACAAATAGTTCGGGGTTCGTTCTTCGACTGTTTCGCTTTTCACAACGTTTTTGCATGGTGTTTTCTATATTTAATTTGGCAGTTTGGGTTCTAATACTAATTCTCGTGAAACTCCATACCTTAGTACCATATTTTCCACAAATGCTCGGGCTACAGTTTCTGCTTTGATGTCTATAAGCCGTACAGCTTCAGGACAGCTCGTCAGGAAATCCACACAGGTTAATACGTACTTGTTTCCATTCTGGGTGTGATTTAAGGGCCCCACGAGATCTAAACTTATTCTAGACCATGGGCTGGCTGGTACAAGACTTTTCAGCTGGGATTAGTTTTATGTTTTATGCATGAATAACATTTTTCAATATACGTTTTAACATCTTTTTTCATGTTTTTTTCAGTAAAAATCTTGCGAAATTAATGGCTGCGTCTCCTTCTGTCACGGAATTTGTTGAAACAATTTACTCAGAATCGGGTACTAGCTCCCATTCATTACAGAGCGACCCTTCCTCATTGGATACACCCTGGTGGACAGAGATACTATTTTCTGCCCTCCAGTATGTCGAGTATGTACTCCTGGAGGCTCCAACTTGTACATGTTTTAAGGTTCGAACACCACCGGCTGGACGTTCACAACATTGTACATGCACGGATGTTTAAATGGCTCAAACCCCCGGCTAGACGTCCGATTATTCCTCGGGGAATCAAAACGGTCCCCGTCCGTTCACCACTCTCCCCCCAAACTGAAGACGAAAGAGCCGATACCCGACACGACGTGTTCACTCGACCGAGAACGAAGGGGAAGGCGGCTTTGTGGTTAGATGCTATGTTTCTGATGTGACTGTCCATGTTCGATTCGAATGGCAAGACATGATTTTTTAAGGTTATGTTGCTAAAACGTTTTTTTATTCTTGATTTTGGGCATGCCTTGGGTTAGTTTTGTTTTGGTTGCGATCGAAGGGCATTGCATGATGTATAAAAATACAAAACGTTAACATTGTGATGCGTGCGCAGGCCCAAGACTCGTCAGGCGGATGGACTGGTGTACATGCTTAAGAATATGCACCCGGGCCGCCGCGCCGTACCACAGTAGACGAACGAGTATCTCACAAGGCAATGAAAGGATTTTTAAGCGGAAAGAGAGAGACGGAATTATCCAATCTCCCATAAGTCTATTGCAACTCATTCTCGAGCATTCTGCGCAATCTCGTTATAGAGTTTTTCTATTGGTTGAATTGAAACGGATCGGGGTGCTTCAATGGCAGCGACCAATGAATCTGAACTTGGTGCTTCTGCGCATTTCGGCACTTCATGAGGCGAGATAGACTTATGTGGAGTTTATGTACCTCTATCTCACGGTTTTGGCTTAGGTATTGGCCGGAACACGCTATATAGTCTTTTAATATATTTGCAGTAGACGTTTCCGAGACCCCCGTCACTGGGCTTCAGACTTGCGCGCGCAATACATTGTTGACACACCATGATACAAATTTTGTATCATGTTGACACACCATATATTTATGGTCCAGCGAATTGTTGTTGTTGTTGTTTCTTGCATATGGCTCTGCTCCTTGCGGGCAATTTGCCAGGTCCAGCGAATTGGTTACAAGTACTAGAGTCTAGAGCTAGCGTTTGTTTGTTTACATCCCGATACCGGGCACCCACCTCCCGGATCCCTGAAGTAATATGTATTGAATGCAGTGGAATGTATTCGCGGAAAAACATGCAAGCTGCTGTATATCCACTATAATACAGCTCTTGTTAACCTGGTTTCTAGTTAGATAAAGCAAAATATATCGTAGAAAATGCTAACAAAGTACGGGCACGTATTACAACAAGTAATATTTCACTTTTTGCATGGCCCTCCGCTGCGTTTAAAGATCCTTTACACAAATAGTGCACTATGTAAAAATCGACCTCTCCTATTGGTCGATCCATCTCGTATTACGATATGTCTGCATGATGCAATCGATTTCTGTCAAGAGGTCTCATGATGTAGAGGTTTATACAACTGGGTCTCACCTAGACGGCCTAGGTTCGAACCCCGTTGCTATTTTTTTTAAGATTATGTTCATAACAGTTTTTTTCTTGATTTTGGGTATGTCTTGGGTTAGTTTGGGTTAGCACCTGGTTAGTTTCCTTTTCTTGAGCCCCGAAGCGAGCGGAGGGCCATGCGGATCGACCAATAGAAAAGGCCGATTTTTATATAGTGCACTATTTGTGTAAAGGATATTATAACGCCCCTCCGCTCGCTACGGAGGCTCGAGAAAAGTAAACTGACCAAAACTAAGCCAAGACATACCCAAAATCAAGAAAAGAACTGCTTAGAAATATAGCTTAAGACACATAAAAAAAACCGACGAGATTTGAACCAGAGTCGCCGAAGTGGAGGCTAACTAACCATCCAGACTGCTAGACCATCAGCAGACTTACACACAACTGGTTGCATCACGAAGACATGGAAGTCAAACAGAGTGCCGGGATCCGGAAGGTGGATGCCAGGTGTCGGGTGCCGGGTTGTAAAAAAACAAACGCTAGCTCTAGACTCTATAATCTTTCAAGTGGTCTTGTAGCTCATTGATGACTGGATGCTGTGTTTGTGATATCGGTAGCCCGGGTTCGATTCCTGTCGATGTTTTTCTTTATTTAAGTTATGTTGGGTTAGTTTTGGTTAGCACTTGGTTAGTTCTTGTTGATTGAGCCCCCGTAACGAGCGAAGCGATAACATTTATCATTTATATTATAGTCGTCTTAGGGCAAGATGATTCGGATCGTGGTACACTACGTTAGATATGAATATGCCTCCGGGTCGCAGACAAAACGCACACCTCTCTTTTGAATGGATTCCAGCAGCTTTAGGGTGTGCTTTGCGGCACCCCAGATGTGTGAGCAATATTCTAAGCATTATTGCGCTTTGTAAAGCAAGAGCAACTGCTGCGGTGTAGGTACCCAGCAGTCCGATTGACGAGGATGAAGGAATGGTCGATCCAGTCATAATGATGTCACTCAAGTTTCTGTCGCCTCAAGTTTGAACTTTCTCCAGGTCTTGATTAACGGCTGTAATATGCTCCTGTCTGCGGTGATAAGTCTCAGTCGCTGGTAAAGGTTTTTCTGATCTAAATTGGGAGACAAGGGTACTGTCATCTCATCTGCAAAACTGTATACAGTCTCAAGCAGTCAAATGCAATGCATGCAGTCATAATACAGTCGTTATGATTATGATTTACTTGCAATGCAAGTGACCGTGGTTCTATCCAACATCCGGAAGTTTACACAATCATAAACTTTTAAAAACAAAAACAAATAAATAACATTTAAATTGTTTGGAGAAAACTCTATGAAAATATATAGTCCAGAAGCATTAGAGGATTAAATAAGTTACCAGTAAACTTTTCCCGTGAATAGAACAACAAACAAATAAATAAAGTCTCAAAATATACCATAGATTCATAGATTAATATTCAAACATTTCTTTGGTTGCCTACATAGGTAATAGATATGATATTTTAGTTGCCTACACACACAGTTACTGTTTAATAATTTTAATTTAGTAAATAGTCCAGGAGCTGGCGACACTTTTTGTTGTCACATTTCATAAAACTTGATTTATCCTTTATATTGTAATATTAATATCACTGATCAAGAAAACGAACTACTGCCATCTCGTTAGCGGGACAACGGTTGACAGCGGCATGCCAAGAATATGTTGAAAAAAAAATTGCAAATGCATAAAAAAGTTGAAACTTTTTTTGACTTTTCAATAAGACATAAAATGACCTCCTGCCACATTTTCGGTAGACCGACCGGACGTCCTTTTGTACACAATGGGCCCTGATTCGGATTCCATATGTACATATGACTGATGTTCAGTCCGCTTGGTAGAGTGATACCTAACAGACGTGAAAATACGAATACGCCGTATTTACTATTTTCCATGATGCCTACACTCAAGCCAGTTTGTGTTTTTTGCAATTCAAAAAAAGAAAAAAATATTTTCAACGTTTGATTAAATGCACGGAAATTTTAGAAATTCGTGAGAAAAAAAAATTGCAAGGAAAATATGTGAAATTTTCATCGGCTTTATCTGACACGGAAGGCTATCATTCCAAGTGTTTGAATAATTTCACAGTATTAAAAGCAAAATATAAAAAATCGGGTAATGATTCCGTCTCTACGAGCAGTGTACAATCATCACAGTCTTCAACATCTGATGTTACAGAGTTTGGTGTTACAGAGTAAGTATAAACAATTGATATATTGATTATATACATATTACATATTTTTAACATTGAAAATGTTTCTGTTTTCCTATTATGGATTATGGGGTATCAAATCACAAAAAAGTGCATGCTACTTTTGCCACACGTGACGTCAGACGCGTGAGAGATCGTATTAGTTTGTTTATGTAGACGGAATCGGTTCAAATGACAAAAATAAACTAAAACTTACTAAAATTATTCGAAAATTGTTTCAGCGACTACCCAAAACTAACCGAAATCACCAAAAAGGAGTAATAATATTAATAATAATAATAATAATAATAATAATAATAATAAAAATGCTTCATTGTCAAAAAATTTCACAATTTGTGAAATTCATTTTAGAAGATTGGAGGAATCCTGCAATGGCACCATTCATAAAAATAAGACAATATATGTTAATTATGAAACATGTTACAAGTACAAGGAAGTGAATGGTACTGTTTTAAGAACTGAGGAAGTGAATTTAGCATGTCCTGCACATGAATAATCGGACACGAAAGTAATCTGCCATGCTTGCAAATTGCAAAGTTGAACAAGATTCCAATGTTGTTATAAGAAGTTCCGACACAGACATTTTGATCATTGCACTCGGCAACATGAAATTCCTCAATGAAAATGTAAAAATATGGTTAAAAGTAGGCGTTAGGTGTTGGAAATAATGAGAGGTAGCTAAATGTCAGCAAGTTATATGAATTATTGGGTTCAGATTTAAGTCGCACACTTCCAGCATTTCACGCATTCACAGGATGCGACTTCCATCCAGCGTAATTTAAGAAAGGCAAGAGGCGACCTTTCCCAATTCTAGAAAACTCTCCACAGTTTATTAATATAATTTCCAATATGCACAAGTATCCAGATATTGATAAAAATGACATTTTTGATAATATGGAGAAATTCATTTGTGACCTGTACGGCTTTAAGACAATAAACAACGTGACTGAAGTACGCTAAGCTACGTTCATGAAAACGTATAAGTTCAGCGACTCCTAGGAACAGCTCAAACTACAGTCGACAAGTTTTGATGGATCCGTATTACCGCCGTGTAAAGAGGAGTTGCAACAACAAATTCTGAGGGCTATTTATATTTCCAGTGTGGGGTGTAATGCATACTTCCAACACCCAACGTTGCTATCTCCTACAGATTGTGGATGGAAAGAAGCTTATAATAAACTGGAGTTGTTATGGTTTGAGGGTGACCAGTTACCAACTTCAATCAGCGTCATAATTATTGATAAAATTGCTGAAACCGACGACGCTACCGGGGTTGTCGGTTTCATAATAATATTTTCTCTACAGAGTTATTTGATACGGCCAGTAAAGAACAAGATGACGATGATAAAATGGAGCGTATGCAACGTTACAGTGATTCCAGCGATAGTGAGGATTCTGAAACTGAAGATATATCCACTTTTATGGAAAGCGTTTATGAATATATAGACGAAGATGCATGTCCATACATTTTTTAATATTACATATGTTTTGTGCACAAATAAATAAAAAAGAATCTGACGCGTCGAAATAAATTACTTTCTGTAATTATGTCAAGACCCTATTAATTTACTAGCTCCTGCCGATGCCAGGTTCCATCAAATGACTGGCACGATATATGTTTTTTAGTTACCTTAATTATTGATGAAATACTAACAATTTTTTTAACTTTTATGATTCATATCAATTGATATATTTTTTTTACATAAATAAAATTATGGCAGGAGTATATAGGTCTACCGAAAAGTGGCAGGCGGTCGTTTCATGTCTTGTTTAAATGTTATTAAAAAATTGATAAAGTTTCATCTTTTATTATTTTCAACAATTAAACTTTTTTTAACGTAATTAACATATCGCGGTCAATCAATGTCCCGCTGGTACCCTTGCAGGAATCGATTTTAGGTTTTTATAGTTTCGATATTATACAAAAAAAGTAAAACTAATCGTTATGAAATCTTACAAAATTTAGTATCGCCAGCTCCCGGACTAAAACGAGCGTTCGCCCGGTTCGTCGTTGCAGCATTGGTGAGGTAATCGATATCGATAATTCAAAATGTTATGGAATTATCGAGAAGCGCTTGAATACCCTGTGTCTCTAAAAAGTAAGCATCAATATTCAAAGTAGGTAGTGGCATTGTCTTTATAAGAAAAACAAAGGTAGTGGGTTATCATGATACAATGTATCATAGTAGGTTATTGATTATAAATCTATCTCACTAATTTGATGAATTTCAAAAAAACTTTGAATATAAAAGTTTTAGTATTTTTTATACATTTTGTTATTATGTTACACAAAAAACAATCGAGCATCACGTTTTTGACATATGTAATTTTTTAAATGGAACCTCCTGGTATATTGCTTTTCAGTTTTATAGAGCTTTTAATTCGCTTTTCAGCAATATATAGTTTTATGATGTTTCTGTGAAAAATAAAGGAGATAAAAGCGTTTATTAAATTTTGTTGTACGCAATGCAAACTGTTTTTATTAGGAATTTTGACGTTACCAACCGTTTAATAATTGTTACTCTTAATAATGGGCTTTTTGGGACGTGAAAAACGAGATATATTTCAAATATTTATTAAAAATTATTATAACAAGCACAAGTGGCATATAGAAAGTCAGTATGAAGGTTGGTAGAGGATTACCAACCTTGGTTACGATGCTGTTGCCCGCATCAGCGAATATTAACTACGACAAGAAGGCCCACTTAATGGCCAGAAAGCGCTACAAAGGAATCGTCGTTGATTTTCTTCGTTACCTGGCAACGATCAGCGAACTCCACCGCATACAGGTTGAATTTAAATAAAAGCTGGCCATAAACGATATTTTCGTTTGCGGCATATTTAATCAAATTTATGACGAAATTATTTATAGCACTCTAATACTCTATTTGGCTTTGGAAAAACACAATTGATATCTTCTGAATTGTTTGCAGCGCCCTGTCAAACTTACGTTATGGTTTTTTTTTATTATTATCACCAAATAAATATTTTGATAAAGTTTGTATTCAACTGGATGTTTCAAAAATCTGTTAACGTTTTTAATTAGTTATTATTGATAACAATACTCAAGGTATGTAATAACTAATATTTAAAAGATTTTGATTATGTGTTAATGATTTCACCATATTTCCGAATACTAATATTCTGATAAAAGACATCAAGAAGAAAATGTTGCTCGAATTTGCCCCATCTTTAATATTTAATTAAATTTTGGCGTTTTGGGTGATTTTAAAATTGATTAAAGGTTTCGCACAATATTTTTACTGTATATTTCATTCCTATTTTGTAATACAATACAACTAAAAAATAGCGATATTATCTTATATCGAATATTGACTCGACTATAGAATTTAGGCGTGAAAATTAATCTGACAAAAGGATGAGCTGGTCTATGGCCGCCGCGTCAAAGGTCGCCTGCCAACATGATTGTTTTATTTGTATCATGGCCTGCCGATATTCTGCTAGTGTTCGCGCGGGGAAGGAGACACACCGTTGACATGCCGCCGCGGAAAGTGATCCTTCTTATCATATAGTTTTGCCCAAATACATAATAAAGAGATAAAGACTGATGTATTTATTATACTGCTAACGTGCTAACACTCCGTTGAGGATATGTGTTGCTGTTATACCTAATTGTTCAACAACTGAAGCCAGATTATCAGAAAATGGCGCGTCGAAATGAGGATCCCTTATTGGCTAAATTTGTAACGTGCGCAGTTTTCCCTGCTGCTGTCTTGTTTGAGCATTTACGTGCCTCTGTTTTTTTTTGCTTCATATGTTGTACTGAAAGTATTTTCAAATTTCATTTAAATTACCCTTAACGCAACGCATTATTAAATTGGAATTTTAAAAGCTATATCTGTTGTAAAGTCATGGGTACGGGTGGGCAAGAAATTGAATAATCGATTAAACGCTTAATATTTTAGCAAATAACTGAGTAATCGAAATAATCAAATATCGATATTTTCTGAAATATTAATCGATAAGTCGATTAATCGGTAATTTCTTAAAAGTGAATCGAATAATCGATTATTGTCGCCCACCCCTAATCCCATAATATTGTAGTAAGTGAAACTGAAGCTGAAATTTGCCGCCGCGGAGAGTGAATCTTCTTATCGTAGTTAATATTCGCTGCCCGCATTGCAAAAGGCGCGGCTAACTAGATTAACTCGACCTTAAACAGCCACGGTCACAAAATATAAATCAGCTGGGAGGAAGCGCAACGTTGCCAATTCTCAGTTCCTATTACTTATACACGTAACCGTAACATGCGTATGTTTGAGGTTTTGTAAGTTTTGTTTGTTGGGGATTTTGTTAAATTTTATTGTGCCTGCCCAGTGACCGGCCGGCTCTTTTAGTATTTTTAAAGAGTCTTGTAACTTGTAAGTATAATTTGCTGCTTTTTTTAAATGTTGGGTTTGAAAATAAGTGTTTTTATAATTTGTAAATGTCAATTATTCAAACAATTAAGTAGGTATTATTGTTCTCCGATAATCGGATATTTAGTTTTTAGATTATGGAAGAAGATACGGGCGCCCGTGACAGGCAGAAAGTATACAAAAACCCCACAATTTACAATTTTAATTGCCAGTGTGGAAAAAACTTTAATTTAAAAAAACATTTTAATTCTCATAGGAGAAATGTTCATGGTGATATTACATCTGATTCTGAGAGTAAGATTCCAAAGAATAAAAAGACATGCCCCATGTGTGAGTTTTCTGCAAAATTTCGTGATGATATGAAAAAACATTTTGAAGTGACGCATAATGTTACATTTACACAAGAAAAGTTCACATTTTTGACAGAGAATGACTTTTTAACATGGAAAAGGAAAGTCGAGGCAGATACGCTGTCTAGATTCATCGTTAAGGAGGGAACACGGATGTACAAAAAACATAAGACCACCAATTATGACTGTCATCGATCAGGTTGTTATGCGGCTTTGGGAAAAGGCCTTAGAACCTTAAAAATTCAAGGAAGTGTTAAAATTAATGCTTTTTGTCCTGCACGAATATCCAAACAGTTAAATAACGATGGGAGTTGTAAAGTTAAATATTTTGTAACACATATAGGACACCAGAATGAATTAAAATTTTTGTCGCTTTCATCTGTAGAAAAAGATGATATAGCTCGACAAATGGCATTGAAAATTCCCTTTGATGAAATTTTAGATAATGTAAGGGATTCTTGTGACTTTACCTTAAAAAGAGTTCACTTGCTGACTCGACAAGATCTGTACAATATTGAAATGTCGTACAACTTGCAGTCAAAAGCAATTAGACACAAAGAAGATGCAGTGAATGTTGATGCATTTGTCAAACAGATGCAAAATGAAGGTGACTGTATTTTATTTTATAAGGCCCAGTGTGTTTATTTGGAAGAATTCCCTGAACTAAAACCCGAAGACTTCATTTTAATCATTATGACTTCAGCACAACTGGAAATTTTAAAAAAATATGGAAATGATTGTATTTGTTTAGATGGAACTCATGGTCTGAACAGCTATGACTTCGAGCTGAATACATTACTTGTTCTTGATGAACTAAGAGAGGGGTTTCCATGTGCTTTCTTATTCTCCAATAGATCAGACACACAAGTTTTAACTCTGTTTTTTGAATGCATAAGATCGAAGCTGGGAGAGATAATTAGTCCAAAAGTCTTTATGTCAGACTTGGCAGACACTTTTTTTAATGCTTGGAGTAGTGCAATGGGAATCCCAGAAAAAAGGTACTTATATGTATTATTGTGTATAATTATTCTATCACATTTTTTTTGGTTATACTTTATAGATACCTGCATCTATAAATATATTAGAAAAATGTTATACTTTTCAGGCTTTACTGCACATGGCATGTGGATAGGGCATGGAGGAAGAATCTAACTAAAATTAAAACTCGAGATTCTCAGGTATTTATTTGATCTGAATGTTTTGTAAAAACCATCAAGTTTTTTTTTAAATACCTGACTAGTGCCAAAATCTGAGTTGGAAATGTCATCTACCCCACTCGCAAATTGAAGTGAAAAAAGGTACACCAGGAGAATATTCACTAGAATTTACCTTGGTAAATTCTTAAAATTTACATAATTATTAAAAATAAATAATTATTCGTAAAAGTTTAATAAAACCATTGCAAACATTGGTGCAACTATGGCCAATTATGTCATAGCAGATTATTTCATTTTGTGAGTACCTTATTAGTATTAGTAATGCCAATATTTCAACACAAAATTTGACACGACAGGCATTTAAAAAAAAACCTACTGTATAATTATTTTGTTGGCATTTAAAATTTTTCAATCATTCTGATTTGTTTGTATATTCCAGGTATTAATTTACAAACATCTCAGAACATTGCTGACAGAGCGAGATGTTAGTGCATTTCATAAAATGCTGGAGGAATTTTGTAAATTGGAAGAACCAGAATATACAGATTTTATCAGATATTTTAAGGATTACTATGTAGATAACTGTGAATACTGGGCATACTGCTATCGTTTACATTCTGGACTCAATACCAATATGCATCTTGAGAGGATGCATAGCTGTATAAAATATTTATATTTGAAAGGCAAGAATGTTAAACGGCTGGATAGAGGCATTGCAGCAATCATGAGATTTATTCGAGATAAACTAATCAACAGATTAATAGGTAAGAGTCAACCACTAATTTAAAAAGTAATAATAATTATAAACCATTCATGAATTAAAGGAGCCATAGTAGGCAAAGGAAAAATTAAATTTTCACCTAAAATAGATATGTACGTGTCTTTTATATATTATTTACCTTCATCTCTAAAGTAATAAAGGTGTTCTTATTTAGGGTGATATTGATAATGTGAAATTTACCTACAAAATCTCTTGAAAAATAAGTAAGGTATTAAATTGATATGAATGATATACCATTAAATATTTTTCTAGCTTTTTAGTGATACAGTGTATCTTTATAGTGATAAAGTTGGTGTGCTATATATTTGTATTACTTAAGTATTCTTTTTATTATTTTAGTAAATCACAAAGGAAAACTTTCTAGTAAAATTAAAAATATAAGATCACGACATAAGACCATGGAAGAGATGGATCAAAGCAAACTCGTTCCCTCTGATAATGGCTGGGAAGTAATGGCAGAGAGTGGTATGGAAATTTACCAAGTACAAAAGCAACACACAAATTGTGAAAACTGTCAGCTTACTTGTACCCATTGTGACATATGTTTACATCAATTTCAATGTTCCTGCTTGGACTCTTCAATTAAATATAATATGTGCAAGCATATCCATCTGGTAGCAAGGTCCATAAAGGAGACCCGACTTCCAACAAGTTTAGGTAGGTCGTTTGAGGAACATTGTATGCTTATTAACAATTTTTAATTATTATTTTAGTTTTTCAGATATAATAAGATTTGAAATTCACCCTTCACTATTTTATTACTAAATAAATGGAAAACTTTAAAAAGGTTAGGTTTTTTTAATTTCAAATAGGGGTTGATGTAATAGTGTGTAGGTTACATTTTAAAAAAGACCGATAATGTAAGATAACTGACATAAGATAACATCTTGATTGATGATTTTTTTAAATGTAGGCTTGTTCACATGTGGGATATAGGCTTAGTAAAATGTATTAGTGGTATTTAGCTTTATTAATAATGGTAAAAGTTTTGGTATTCGGTACACTATTTTTGTACTTTACAAAAACTGGCTATATATACACACATACATATAGGTGTAATACACATACACATATACATATAGGTATAATATGGGTATTTAAATTAAAATAAAAACTGTGTCTGGATGTATTAGGGCGCAGTTTTAGGATAAGTCTTTTTATTAGTATATTAACAGACCTAAGCTTAAATCTCATTAATGTCTGAACTGTTTTTTTTATTGAAATTTCAGGATTAATTGAAGACACCAGTGATTTGGTCATCCACGAATCTAAATCAGATAATTGCGATTCAATCATCAATGAACTTAGCAAGAACAGAACTCAGAGCTCTAATTTAACAAAACTTAAGGAGGAACTTCAAACTTCATTTTCTCTAATGTTGAACTCGATAACAACTGTTGAGGAATATGAAGTTATTGCAAAAGCTTTAGCTCCGGTGAATCCAACGTTGCTGGCTGTGAGAAACCAATCTCTACCTAGCTTTAAAGAAACAGAAACAACTAATTCAAATAGAAATATTATTCCCCAGAGACGGTTTTTTTCTACAAAGAGAAAAAGATCAAAAAGGAAGAATAGCATGAGGTTTTCTGCACATGATATAAATAAAAATGCCATTCAACTTTCTGTAAGTGCTCATAATATAGTGCAAATTTTATTAACTGAATATATATAATATAAATATATACTTGAATAAATATTATAGTACCTTCCAAAAAAGTAGTTTTAATTGATCCAGAATTTTAACAAAAAAGCATTAATTTCATTCATAATTAGAGGTATAGGTACTATTGAAATTTTCTCTATGCTACAATAATGCATAAAAAATATAAACCTCAATTTATTCCAAAGTTATGAAATATAGGCATAATATTAATACAAGACAAGCAAACGTTGTAACATCTAATAATATTATCACCTAACTCCCTACTCTCCCTAGACGCTAGTAAATGTATTAATTTATATCTCTATTATGGTTAATAAAAACAAAGAAACATTAATTTTTCAATTCGATTAATACCCAACTTGCTTTAATTGAAGCGCCAATTTGGCAACAGCGCCTGCATAATCCGCTGTCAATGAAATGGTGACCGTGGCTGTTTAAGGTCGAGTACTAGATTAAGTTATTTAAAGTGAAATAACTAGAAAAACACTAGGTTGAACCTAGGTGGCGTTGGTTAAACATAGGCAAACTATATATTTTGGAAAAGCGAAGGCTAAGGAGATCTTAAATTTGTGATAATATACAGGCCATTCCGTTAAAAGAAAATAAAAAATGAACATTTTCCTGTTTTCCGACAGACATTTGTTTTTTGGTTAGTTTGTTGCAAATTTTCAGAAAAAATCCTGAAACTCTTATTTGAACATTTTCCTGTGTCTCTTTAAATAAAGTTTCTAAATGGGTAGCCAATTATAAGGAAAAACCCTGTACAGGCTGTTCCAACAAGGACAAGCCCCTGTTCAGGCTTATTTTTGACCTTCCCTGTATTTTTCAACCAAATCAAAATAGACATTCGATTTTCTGCCCAATTCACAAATTGAACCAAAAAAACATTTGAACCGAAAACAAAAGACTTACGCCATGGATCAACTGTTTTTTAGATGGAAGATGGAACACGCTTTTGGACTCTCTAGAGAAATCGAAACACATTTCGTGTGTATAATATCCTGCACCTATTTTTAGCTGTTTGAAATAGGTACCTATTGACATTGACAGTTGAAAGTCGGACATTTTGACAGGCTCTAAAATCTCTTTAAATTTACCCGGAGATTTAAAAGTTCCGATTAATTTTATTAAACTTATTAGAATATATTTATCAACTCAGAAGCTCCGCATACATTAGGTTTATATTGTTTAGCATTATAGCATTACATTAATCAAATTAAATATAAACTTGAACGACTGCATGCGTTTCTCTGTGGCATTGAAGCATATACGTAAAAAAATAATATATTGCATTGAAGTCCATAAATTAATTGCGCTCCCCGTATAGAATAATCTCACCCATACAAGCGTAGCCGACGTGCCGACAATCCAAGGCATTTGCGCGAAGATTCATGATGGATGGCGTTCCATATTCCATCCGACATTTCTAGAAAGTTCACGGAACTTCGTGAGGCCTCGGCAACCATATAAAAGCAACTCGGCTCCACGTGCTTTTCAGTTTATACTAATAAGCGAGACAAGTTAGAACGAAAAGTAACAGTTGAACGATCGAGTTTTAAGCGATTTTTCAAGTGAAAAAAATATTTGTTAGTGTTCTAAAGAGTTTTGTAGTGAACGAAAGTGAAAATGGCGAATAAATCTCCAGCAGTTGGTATTGATTTGGGCACCACATACTCCTGTGTTGGTGTCTGGCAGCATGGAAAGGTCGAGATAATCGCAAACGACCAAGGCAACAGAACAACACCGAGTTATGTTGCCTTCACAGACACTGAACGTCTCCTTGGAGATGCTGCGAAGAATCAAGTGGCCATGAATCCATCCAATACTGTCTTTGATGCCAAAAGATTAATTGGACGCAAGTATGACGATCCCAAAATCCAAGACGATATTAAACATTGGCCATTTAAAGTTGTTAGCGACTGTGGTAAGCCAAAGATCCAAGTCGAGTACAAAGGTGAAGTCAAGAGGTTTGCTCCAGAGGAGATTAGTTCCATGGTTTTGGTAAAAATGAAAGAGACAGCCGAAGCATACCTGGGACAACCCATCAAAGACGCTGTTATCACTGTACCAGCTTACTTTAATGATTCCCAGAGACAAGCCACAAAGGATGCTGGTGCCATTGCAGGGTTAAATGTTATGAGGATCATCAATGAGCCTACGGCTGCTGCTTTAGCTTATGGTTTGGACAAAAATCTAAAAGGTGAAAGAAATGTACTCATATTTGACTTAGGTGGTGGCACTTTCGATGTTTCCATCTTGACCATTGATGAAGGATCATTGTTTGAAGTAAGAGCCACAGCTGGTGACACGCATCTTGGAGGCGAAGACTTTGACAACAGGCTAGTAAACCATTTGGCTGCCGAATTTAAGAGGAAGTTCAAAAAAGACCTTGGTACCAATCCAAGAGCCTTAAGAAGATTAAGAACTGCTGCTGAACGTGCCAAACGAACTCTCTCCTCAAGCACAGAAGCTACCATTGAAATTGATGCTCTGTTCAATGGTATTGACTTCTACACTAAAGTGACTCGAGCCAGATTTGAAGAGCTGAATGCCGATCTGTTCAGGGGAACTCTTCAACCTGTTGAAAAAGCCCTCGCTGATGCTAAAATGGACAAGGGCTCCATTCATGACATTGTTTTAGTAGGAGGATCAACAAGAATTCCAAAAATCCAACAGCTCCTGCAGAATCTCTTCAATGGAAAACAGTTAAATTTAAGTATCAATCCAGATGAAGCAGTGGCTTATGGTGCAGCTATCCAAGCAGCAGTTCTTAGTGGTAAAACTGACAGCAAGATTCAGGATGTGTTGTTGGTCGATGTGACACCACTATCACTTGGCATTGAGACAGCTGGGGGAGTAATGACCAAAATCATAGAAAGAAATGCTAGGATTCCATGCAAACAAACTCAGACATTCACAACATATTCAGATAATCAGCCAGCTGTAACCATCCAAGTGTTTGAGGGTGAACGAGCCATGACCAAAGATAATAATCTTCTTGGTACCTTTGATCTGACTGGTATCCCTCCTGCGCCTCGTGGTATCCCTAAAATTGACGTCACCTTCGACCTTGACGCCAATGGCATTCTAAATGTATCTGCTAAAGATAGCAGTTCTGGCAGAGAACGGAACATCACCATCAAGAATGACAAGGGTCGATTATCCCAGGCTGACATCGACAGGATGCTCTCTGAAGCAGAAGAATACAAGGAAGCAGATGAAAAACAGAGACAGAAGGTATCTGCACGTAATCAACTGGAAGCCTATATTTTCCAAATCAAACAGGCTATTCAAGACTGTGGGGATAAACTAAGTCTAGATGACAAAACTGGAGTAGAAAAAGAATGCGAGGCGACTCTAAAATGGCTAGATAGCAACACCCTAGCTGAGAAAGAGGAGTTTGAGGAAAAACAAAAACAACTCTCCTCAATATGCAGTCCTGTTATGGCCAAATTGTATGCAGGTGGCTCCCAGAATAATTATGGAGGTGGAATGCCAGGAGGTGGTGTGTCTGGAAGCAACTGTGGACAGCAAGCGAGAAATTTTAACAATAGCAGGTCAGGGCCCATCATTGAGGAGGTTGACTAAGACGATTTACTAAAATATAAATATAATTTCCCTTAAAGTACCTACCTCTCGTAAATAATATTTAACATTTGTTAAATACAATTTTAAGACTGACTTAACAAATTATTTGTATTGAGTGTTGATATTTTTTAAAGTTTATATATGTAAAAACAAATTGTAGATTAAATTGTGATATTAGTTGTATTGTATATTTTTTAAATTTTTAATAAACAAATATTTTACAACTAAATGTTTTTTTTATGTATTTAGTCTAAAATAATAACTGGTATAAAACCTTACTTTTCTTATGCTGTTAAAGTTCTATTTTAATTAATATCATTGCTTGAATATAGGCAAAAATATATTCACAATATTTAGAAAGTAGAATTATCACCATACCATAACAGTTTCTTGAGTTATCGTCGTCAGCATAAAACAACAATAATTTGCTTAATATACAACCAATTTGAGTTAAAAGTAAACTCGATTTGACAGTCAAAATGTAAGGTAGCAACTAAGAGCTGCTAATAAGATGTTAAGTTCTTAAATTCTGCATAATGTTATTTTGAGAAAGATTATAGAAAGCCTGTAATCAATATTAAATTTGTGATAAGAGATCTACCAAACGAAATTTCAGTTTTCTATTCACTGTCAAAACACAATTTACTTACGGAAATTGAGCCCATACAAGTAAATTTTTGACAGCTTTACCTTACCAGTTGAAAATTAATCACGACGATAAGTAAATGTAGATTACCTACATAGTTAAATCTCTAACAAATGAAACTGAATACAAAATAAAACAATTACTTATAATTTAACTTCTCGACAAAATGGCGAATAAAGTGTGTCGATTATATAATAATTGAACATTTAATAACAAACACAAGACTTACAATCATTTCTAGTTTGTAACTTGATAATAAAAGATAATATATTTTTCAGTTAAAAACACATTTCTTACAGAGTTATTCGTCTGAATTTCGAAATTGTTTGAAGCGTAATGCGCATTTCTAATAAGAAGAATATTTGTGGATATCTCGTTATAAAGTGATTACCTACAAGACTGAAAAATATCGCATGGTCGTTTTATGTTATTTTAGGTAGAGAAGTACTACCTACTTATTAAATTGAATTTAAGTATGAAAAAACAAAATATCACTTGTTTGCTAAATATTTACCTACTAACCAATTGTTATCTTTTTATGGAGTTATTAAAACTGTCAAAAATCAATGGATTACCTACATGAATATGAGTATCGACCTATGGTTTTAGCATTGTCTTTTCCCTATATAAACAAAGGTTTTAGTTACCGAGCCATGCAAGGTATATAATGGTAGTTTGATAGTTAAATCGATAATGGTAAGTTACATCAAAGCTAGCCCAACCAACAATCCAAAATTTACCCTATCTATATGTTTAAACTTTGACCAGCCAATTACAAGAGTACCTATGATTGGGGTCTGACAAGCAAGGTCCATATGTTAAAAATTAATTGTATAATTTTTGAGTCATACCTATTTTATTAATGACATTGTAACAATAAATGTATTATTATTATTAAACCAATTGTTGTTTATTTTCAAACTGGCATATCGGTAAGTAGATTAAAGACACATGATCATCTTAGGGTTACCTAGGATTAATCCGGACATGTTCGGGTTTTTACTAGGTCCGGGTGGGTCCGCCCGCCGGTCCGGGCGGATTTTTCATAAAGGTCCGGATTTTAAAGTAGTTACCTTTATAAACATCAAATAATGCAAAATAATAAACTAGTTTAAAAAAATATAGTTGTTTAAAAATCAAAGATAAATTCAGCAGTGTACAATTCACCTTTAGCTTAGTGGAACAGAGCGGCATAAATGCATTGAATATGGTTTAGATCGCGAATGTGACCAACTAAAATTAGAGTTTTTTTATTTATATGATAACTCAATTCAATACTTAAGAAACTGCAGGCTCAAACCATTTTATTTGATTGATTCCAATGTTTTGGATGAGCATAAATGAAATTACTAGGTCTAATTGGGACAGTGACCAGTGACGTTATGCCTATATTTAACATCAAAAAGAGTCCAAATAGATGAGGCTAAATTTTTTAATGAATTTTGTAATTTAAATGACTATCAGAAAATGTTGACTCCGATGACCGATGACCAAACTGCCTACTCACGAAAAATGGCAAAATATTTTAATGCAAGTATTTCTGAAGAAATTTTTTCACAGTTATTTACTAAAAGCAGCCGAATTTCTTTTTCCAATCCCATCTCACTCACAATCAATGTGGAGAGAATATTTTCACTTTATTGCTACCCAGTGGACAAAAGAAAGATAGTAGAGTGCTACTTATAACTTATTTTGACTGCTGTGGGCACCTCGGGGTTACAAGCTGAAATTTTCACAGAATGATGGGTTTATATATTTGCTGATGGCTTTATTATATTTGCTTGCTCTCTATTACCAGCCTCACTCCGTTCGGCTGTTAAACACGAGCGCGCCATGAAAAGTATCACTTTTCCTCCATATAAAATAATATACTATTTTACATTTAATTCTATTTTTCCATTACCATTTGAGAAAATAAATGTATTCATGCACCTATGTATTCTAAATACTTAAGGCAAACTTTTTGCAAGAATAAAAATTTTTGATTTCAGCCTTCATTTCGGAGAGAATGCGAGGTGAATACAAAAATGAGTATATTTCAATTAGATTTTGCCCCGGTTCGAAGCGAGATATTTAAATTTTTTGATTTATTTTGCCGTAAGGGCAATGATAAAAAATATAATTCGTACAAAAATGTAGATGAATTTTATATGAAAACATTCATAATGCGGTTACACTTGCCCGTTATGATTTTTTATTACCTTCGGATTTTGAATTAATATAATAAAGCCTTCATTCTGTGAAAATTTCAGCTTGTAACCCCTTGTGTAACCCCGAGGTCCCAGATAAATCCACCTGGGCCGAGGTGCCCACAGAAATCATTTATAGAAGCCTTTGACTGCGTTGGGTTAGTTTGGGTTACTAATGACATATTTTTTCAAAAATTCGCCAAAGAATAAAACCAAATTTTAAAAACTTTTTTTAATAAATTAATAATTATCCATACTAAGAAATAAAAAAAACGCAATATAAATTCAATTTTTATAAACATATTTTTGTGAGCTCTGATTTTTTAAAATCATTTTTTTAATATAATTACTCATAAAATTGTTGGCAGTTAGATGACATATATTAAACTAATAAGAGTGCTTTTAATGTATCTAGGCTTAACTGCGTTTTCTCGATCGTCCATATTTTATTTACGCCCGTGAATATTTTTTCAGTTATATCGCAGGCACAAATGCGGTAGAGTCAAAGACTACTCAACGATATTTTTTATAAGAAATACCTTGTTTCGAAAAATGTTTAAATACTTTCATCCACCTCTTATAAGTTTCTAATTTTTTTTCCTTCCATTCTTCTAATTTTTTTTTCGAGTAGGTAACGTTTGACAAACCGTACGTCGTCAAACAACTGGTCCTCTGATAGGGATGCATAGAAACAGACACTTTTTCAAAGGATGCTTATTGCACATCAACCCAATTTATGCATTTTTTTGAAAGCAACCAATCAAATCCTTCAAAATTCTTAAAAAAAAAGACGAAAATAATTAGACAGGAAAGATAATTTTTAACAAAACATATCTTGTATTGTTTAGTCCATAGTTCTAGATGCAAGATGTAAGACCGAACTAAAAGGAAATGGCGTAAGAAAATGCAATAAATTGATAATGCGGGACGTTTTATAAAATGCGGGACTAAATACCAAAATGCGGGACGATGATCACTTACTTCTGGCTGGACAAGTTTTCATTTGGTAACCCTGCGTCTGGCGTCAACACATACCACTAGACGTTAAACAGCCAGGGGAGCGTAACGTTGCCAGTTCTCAGTTCCCATTACTTTTAATTTAAAAGAGTATTGTTAGCTTCAAGCATAGCCATGGCATGCTCGCTCGAGGCGCAACCAAACAGAACAAACCCAAATTTTAAAAAAGAAACAAACACAAACATAACCTTAAAAAAATAAAAAGCACGTGCTGTCAGATGTACCGTTTTCACTCTGTGGCTCTGTGGTTACCGTTCTACCGCAGAGACTAGTAATTCTACCGCAAAAATGAAAAGAGAGTAATCATAACAGTAAAAAAAATAACCAATGAACAATCGATAAAACTATGAATATAATTCGTTCCTCTCCTCATCTCTATGCAGACGTCGCAAACGGCGTATTTCGGATTTCGGGAATTCACAAAAGCGATCAGCTGTGATTGCGGTTTGTTCTTGCCACATGGCACAATGACACGCATTATAAGATCCTTTACACAAATAGTGCACTATATAAAAATCGGCCTTTCCCATTGGTCGATCCGCATGGCCCTCCGCTCGCTACGGGGGCTCAAGAAAAGGAAACTAACCAGGTGCTAACCCAAGACATACCCAAAATCAAGAAAAAAAGCTGTTTAGAAACATAATCTTTAAAAAAAAAATAAAAAAAAGCAACGGGGTTCGAACCGCGTTTTCCAGGTGAGACCCAATGATCTAAACCTCTGCACCACCAGAGCTGTTAACAGAAACCGATTGCATCACGCAGACATAGGCGAGGTCGATTTTTACATAGTGCACTATTTGTGTAAAGGATCTTTAAATGCCAATGACCGTACCAGTGGTATATGTGGTTCTTTCGTAGTATTTTCCTGAACCATCATTATTTACTTTTTATATAATATTTACACAGCTTATACAATATATCCATCGATTTAAGTCCACTGACCTATCTATCTGTTTGAGTCCTGTGACGGTGTTTTATCTGTGGTTTTTCGATATTTTAGCTGTATATGACCATGAGGTCAGTAAATTGATACATAATATCAACATTTTAAACATCGAAATGTATGTTTTCAATTAGTAGTTCTAAAGAATCTTATTAAGCTGATAGATCCTACGTACAGGGTGTCCAATTTTTCGATGGTTTTAGGTTTTAGGGGGTAGCACCTTTATTATTATAGATAGGGAGTTGCGGTTTTCGCATTACTTTGTTACTTTTTTGTGGAAAAAAAGATATCGTGAACAGAATTTTCATAAGATACAGGGTGATTTTGAAAATATTGCATTTTTGAGCATGCCTCCTTAGCTATATCTGCTAAGTTATCGAAAAGGTAAAAACTGTTCCTTATATAATTTTTCCGTAGAATCCAGTGCCGCCTTCAAAATAAGTATAAGGGGTCTGGTCAAAAAGTTATCGAGCCCTACTTTATTTTTTTAAATGGGAAACCTATATATTTTTAGATGGTTTGGTTAAGCTTTTTACACGCTTTTCAAAAATATATAACATTACATATTTATATTTAATATAACGTCCAATGTTTGCAAAACCTGGTTTTACTAAGAAATATAAAAATAATAATAATTGTAACACGGCCTCCAAACGCCTTGTTACCACATCGACGGCCCACACGGCTACGCGACCCGGCAACTCTGGTAGCGCATTTTTAATCTTAAGTTTTAGACCTGTGACCTGATCCTGTGACCTGTGTCTTAACCTTTCATATAAGAGCAGAAACAGATGGTAAGATATTTAAGAGGGAAGTTAAAAGGTTGCTTGTTGCGAGAGCTTATTATGATGTCCAAGAATATTTTGAGGATAATTTTTGATACTTGGGTGCCTAAAATTTTTTTAAATTTTACTTACATTGACTGTGATATGTGTGGATATTTACTTAGATTTTTGTTGTGTAATTTTCATTTTATTGACGCATATGTATCTTTGTTTTGTTTATTCATTTTATTGTATTTTACTCTTTGACTGGTAGACTAAGTGTATATGTATGTATATTATTTTTAAAATTGTTATTTTCCCTGCTTTGTCAGCAAGATTGTACGATCTTTGGACGAATAAAAGCATTTTGAGTTTGAGTTTGAGAAATAATGTCTCTGATAAGAAGTACCTAGTACCTACCTAACTCTTGGTTTTTTGACATTCTCCTAAGATTTTAAGTGTAACCGCATGTAACGAAAAGCACAATAAAATCAAGTTAAGAAAAATCCTTTTTTCTAAAGTTTATAAATACTGTTCAAATTGTTCTCCATTATATCTCACACACGTTTCACACATAGTGCGATGTGCGACCAAAGTCAAAATAATAAACGGTCGCGAGACCAGAGCAGCGTTTTTGTTTGGAAACCATGTCGAACGAGGAGAAAGCTGCAGCATGTTTATTGTTATGCGATGGTGTGATGTTCAGGGCCGTAGATAAAGGAGGGAATTTGAACCTCCCCCCCCCCCCCATTGCTTCAATGGACTTTTTAACTTAATTTGCAGGCTGATACTGAGGGTTATTGCAAAGTCTGCCATAATAATATTAGTATCAGTTCGGGGAAATTACAACTTATTAACCGTAGATCATTTAAAGTGTTGACTTTTTTATTTTACAATAATATACCCTTAATTTTGAAAATTGTATTAATCTTTTCCTTTAACCAAATACCAAAATTAATTACAAATTTTAGCGGTTTCTAATTTTTCTTGTAAAATATAAAACAGCCAATAAATTTTTAATAATATACTCAAATAAAATCTTGCTACAGTGTGGACTGTGGACACGATTTGGCGTGCGATAAAACGAAATTATGACGTCATATTATGATTGCTACTGTTTTCAATCCTAAATCTACCATTTTCTATGCGCCGAATCTACCGCCTTGGCCATTTTAGATCTGACAGCACTGCTTGCCACTGACGGGAATCGAACCAGAGTCGCCATCCATACCATTTCCATAAAAGTATGTCTTCACTTATCTCATATTAGGAATTCCTAGTCTAAGTCACTTATCTTTGAAGCGCCTCTTTGCTACTTTGCATCTAGCCGGACGGTTCAACTATGGAACCCGCAGTTCCGGCCGCTATTACAGCGACACAAGTGGCACTTTCAATAACTAGCCAATTGAATTGAATATCTTACTGCTGCAGTCCGATCGGATTTAAGTACGAATACTACCTTTAAATGATTGTTTGTCTGAATCGTTGGAAGATATGTAAGATTGAATTGCCGTACTGCATTTTTAATTTCTTTTCCTGATTTTGGGTATGCCTTGGGCTAGTTTTGATTAGTTCCTGTTCGTTGACCCCCGTAGCGAGCGGAGGGCCATGTGTGAAGTGAAATATAAGTTTAATGAAAAAAAAGGGTTAAGAGCCGTATTATAGTGGATATACAGCAGCTTGCATGTGTTTCCGCGAATATATTCCATCCATAACCGGCATAACCCACCATTCAAAATATATTACAATAATAACGTTGGAACTGCGGGTTCGAAACTTGAACGGTCCGGCTAGACGCAAAATCCTTTATTTGTTATTCTTCGCTTAAGAAAACGTCGGCGCACGCGGCTATTATGATTTTAAAGAAAACTTGGTTTCACAAACAAACAATAACGAAGTCGCGTTATGATGATTTGGTTGGTTACTTTAGAACGGAGCCCTTAAAAAAATGTAAATGGCGTCTATAGTTTATAAGAGTAATTTTTTAGTGTCAGGACGATTTTGTCGTTTTTTCCGCAGAAACACATAAATTGCGTGTTTTACGTCATTTTTAGAAATTTTTTATTGGCGGAAACCAAATAAAACTAACACAAACTAACCCAAGGCAACTCGAACTTCGAGGGTTTTTTTTCGGCTCAAATGTGGTGTGGATCCTTTTTTAAAACCAATATTTTTTTTTTCACTTTGTACATGTTTTGGGTTAGCTTTGTGTGGATGCGCCCAGTGAAATAATAGTAGAATGATTAGTATATTTCATTACCAGTCCGGAAACTAGGCTTTTCCGCTGCGCGCACGACAGTTTCTGGTGTGAGGCGTAGCCTGCATCGTAGTTTAATTTTAACCCAATTTATTATACTTTAGGCTTATTCTGTGACTAAATAACTGCAATTGTAGCAGTTAAAATCAGGGAGCGAGAAAACTTATCCCGCTCCCTAATTAGGGACCAGGAAAATTTTTCCCATGCCCGGACCGAAAAGCCTTACTTTCTTTGCTCTACAGAGACGTCGAAAATAATAGTTTTCAGAGAGGTATTATGAAAAAAACAATTAATCAACTACACCGGGACAGTGGAGTCCTTTTTCCCTCATGCCACTGAATATATTTATGAAAATAACACATATTTTTAACAAATTCGTCTTTGCAAACTGAATATTTTCTATTTTTATACACTTTTTTTTACCCCAACCAGCACCTATATTTCGCTCCACTGTCCCGCAAGACAGTTGATTACTTAGGTTTCCATTGATAAAAAAAACGTCTAATAATTACGTGAAAACACTCAATTTGTGTGTTTCTGAGGATAAAAACGAAAAAATCGGCTTGACACGTCAACTTAAAAAATGACATTTATAAGGAAAAATTATTTCGTAAACATAGATACTTGATTTTATTTTTGAAGCACTTAAATCAGAAACCGCGACCAACGAACATTAACCATAGACTAGAAGGTTCACTCAAAGCCCCGCCACCGGCATATCCCTCCTTGCCCCGTCGCGAAACCGGATGAAATACTGGTTACCGCTCAGGCCTGGTCCCACGTTTCACTCCCTTTCATGGACGCCTGGCATCCCGCCTTTTAAGCGCAACATCAAAAGTGCCGACTGAGAGTGGACCTTCTAGTCCCGGTGCCGGGACTATAATTATTACCCTGTTTTCAAGGATTCGAATCTTTCTAAGCATTAATGAGTTGATAATTATAATGTTCTCCTCTTGAACTACCTTCCAGTGAATGAAGCAAAGTAGTTACTGTATTCGAGTTTAAACGCTTGCGGAGATGACTTATTGGCTTGTGAACATTATAGACTCTAAATAATCTGAATAAAGCATGTGGCTGCTGTTTAGTTTCTTCACATTTTCCAACAGATCTCTAAAACATTTCATTGCCCATATTCTGACTTTGAAAAAAACATCAGCATCAATAAGATATTATTATCAAGGTATTGTCTGCAGTTCGAAAATGAAATGTTTCACTAAGAAAATGGTAGTACAGAACATACCGTGTTTTCTAAGTTAGCAATACTTTTTCAGTAAGGTTCAGGTAGATTTATATCAAATTTGAATTTAGGTCTCCTCTTACAAAATCCGAACGCGAGGTTAGCCATAAAATACAAATTAATGTGAGAATTTATCTTCTTTTCGGTAAAATAATTGTAACCTGTTCGTATCTACATTTTCACCAGAGAAACATTGGTGAACTTTTGTGTTGCTTGTTTCCTTTTTCTTCTTATTTATGGCAATAAGGAGAAAAGAGAAGACACAACGCATCAAATAGTTCCATAATGTTATTTTGGTGGAAATGTAAAGTGACCATTCCTCCCGCATTTTGGTATTAACTCCCGCAACAATGTGTTCTGCATTATCAATTTATTATGCGTTTTCTTCGCCGCTCCCCTTTACTTCGGTCTTACATATTACAAGAACTATGAACTGAACAAAACAATACAAGGTATGTTTTCTTGAAAATTGTCTTTACTGTCGAATTATTTTTGTCTTTTTTAAAGAATTTGGAAGGATTTGATTGATTGCTTTCAAAAATGCGTAAATTGCGAGCATTCTTTGAAAAAGGTTCCTAATACAGCCATTTCAAAGGACCAGTTGCTTGACGAATTATTGTTAAAAGACTTTGAGGTGCAGACAGGCGTTCCCAAACGCCATCGTGTTCTAGATAAAATACCATGAGCATCAGAATTACCCATGTCTTTATGGACCAGTGATTTGCTTTCAACAGGTCTGGTAGTGCAGCGACGTGCTTGTGATACAAGCGGGGCGCGGCGCGGCGGCTCGGTTTCGATTCCCGTCGGTAGCAAGACATGTTTTTAAATTCTTTCAAAGGTTGTTTCTTTTTTAAATTTGGGTTAGTTTGGGTTCGTTTCGTTTGGTTTCATCCCGGAGCGAGCGAAGGGTCATGCGTGAAGTTAACATACGATTGTTTTGATTGGTTCGAGAATGCATAATGCATCAATTCAGGGCGATGTGAATTATCGTGTTTTTGTATTTGTTTTGCGTGGTCTACAAGCTTAGACAAGGTGGCGCGGTGATTGTTCGGTAATTTTTAGGAGCTCCGCCGTCTGTCTGCTCCCCAGTCTTGTAGCAGGGTTTGTCAAACGTTACCTAATCGAAGAAAAATTAGAAGCGTTGAGAGCGGAAGGAACCAAAATTAGAGGTGGTTGGAAGTATTTACATTTTTCGGAACAAGATATTTCTTTAAAAAAAAAATAAAAAATCGTTGAGTATTCTTTGAGTCTATCAGGCACAAATGCGGTAACTGAAAGAGTATTCACGGGCGTAAATAAAATATGGACGATCGAGAAAACGCAGTTAAACATAATGCATTAAAAGCGCTCTTATTAGTTAAATACAATATTGTCACGATTTGTATTTTTTATCGGTGACGACACGCCTTACTTAGCGTGTAGGAGAGTAACTCAGATTTAGGAACGCACTACGTCAAGTTGAGAAGAGATAATAAAGGAGACACATCGATAAAAACAATAACAAGTTTATTTACAAACAAACTTAACAACGGTTAGATTGTATACTAATAAAGGCGTGTTTGAGATTATAGATGAATTAAGAGTTTACACTATACCCAATTAATATGAAATGCATGTCTTCTCGAGGGAGGCTTAGTTCAAAGTTTGTCTAGCAAGCGACGTCACTATAATTTTAATAATAATATTTGTCAATAATTTTAATAATAATATTTGTTCTGATATTTATGAGGTAAGTCTTTTTAAGTTATCACAAATTGCTAAGGCACTTTCACTACTTTTTAAAACTCCCCAAAAACTATCCCTCTCTGCTCTGATACTTCATAAATTCGACTCTCTCTATACTTTTTAGTAGCCCCCGAATGCCGTATACCTATGCATACGTTCACCCAGGTTAGGTAAGGACCTGACAACCTTATACCTGTGTATAAGTGTTCTCAGTTATGGGGGTTGTGGGATAGAACAACTAGAAGTGGACATACCTGTGTACTGTCCAGCGACCAATTGAGCGGTTTGAGAGACCCGAAAGTCTGATTAACTCGGCGTTTGCCTGCGTATTTATATGTTACAAAATGCTGATGATTGCATCATTAAGGATCAAAGTCGCTCCCGTCGACCGCTCAAATTGTTTATAATTAACAGTGAATGTTTATATGACATTTTTCAAGTTCAAGTTCAAACTTATTGCGACAGGGTGATATTTAATTAATGATTTTAATTAGTTCACACATTCCCCCTCCCTGACAACGTTGGTCCCCCACGTTTTAACCTGACTTATTGGCTTTAAAAGAGAGAAAACCGACCTCAATTCGAGAAGACATACTGTATTGCACCTAATTTTATTATAATTTAATACATATTTCGTCAGTGGACTTGTTCTGGCTTAGATCCACCCATTTCCATTTCATGTAGTAAGTTCTTGTATGATTTTCCTTGCTCTGTGTGCTAGTTATAGGTACATGTAACGAAAGAAAAATAGTTTTACAAGTTGTACTAACAATGTTTTAATCTTATCCTATGTTTTCTTATTTGTGACGTTTTTTGTTGTCTTATTAACAAAATCATAATTTCATAAACCCGGCTGTTTACTAGAGATGTATTATTTCAAAATTTATTTGCTTTTATGGCCAATAACGTTTTACGTCTCAATATTCATTGTATTAATAAAGCAACTACGTGACAAACGTATTATTTAAATACGGTTCTGTTTTTAACTTATTACTAATTATATATGATAAAAACTCTCTCGATTTGATTTCTTTAAGCTTATTGATCTATTCTACCTTATATCTAGTGCAAACCTATCCGTTTTGAGAAATTTTTTTATACTGGCTTATAATGCCATTTTTTTAAACTAGGTTTTTATGTCTATGGACAATAAGATGCCTTTCATATGATATCTCCTCTATTAAGATGTGTCCATCCCAACAGAGGTGACATTAATTCATTGTCTTTATAGCTGTTAGTTTTGGGAATAGTTGGTTAAATGGGGCTTATATATAAAGATAATGAATTTTACCCTTGGCTTTAAAAATCAACTTACTGCGACCCTGTCTTAAAATAAATTACCTATCCTATATTAACAATATTACGGTATGTTAAACTTATTTCTTGCTAGAATAAAAATCAAACGCCGGGCCTGTCTATATTTTATTTAACCATTGTTCTTTACTTCTTATTTCTAAATCCATTATTTACAAATTTATCAAAACTATATAGTATATAGACTGTCCCGTCTATGTATAAAATATTTGCTAACATCATTATAATAGTTTATTGACTTAGTTATATTTCTTGACCTATCCCAAACTTGCTGACATAGGTATAAAAAATCACTCAATTTATTTTACTTGCTGACTCAATTCAACCTGCTAGCTTTAGAAATTATGCAACATATCATATGTCTTTATGAATCTTATTATTTTCTCAAGTTTATCGCCTTGCAATGCATTCTTGTGCCCCTTCGATGAATTAATATTAACAATGCAATGTAAATTAATAGGAAATTATACGTTACGCTTCCGTGGGTCACAGATGGCCACTGCATATGTCATTTTGGCAGATTCCTTGTGTTGCGGACTGCTTGGTTTACACAGCTGGTAGATGGTGCTCGTAGTGGTCTTCTTTTGCAATGCTGTCTGCCGTAGTTCGTAGTCTCGTAGGCTCGGTTCTTTGTTCCTTGAAACTTGAAAGACGTGGTAAAATGGCGTCAACTTGATTTGTGTCTTCGTGTGTTGGCATTGGATGGGCTAAAGAATACAATCAAATATAAGTTACGTGAATATGATTTTTGGCAATATTAGACACTTGGCAATATTTGATCTGGAATAGATTCGAAGGTTTGTAATTATTCTATTATTTATTAAATTTTCTAATTGGTTGTCTACTGCTGCAGGTATTTCGTCTATATATTATACTTTCTTATACCTTTTTATCTTCTAGAAATCCCCAGTCGAAGAATGGAAACACTTGCTGGTTGACCGTCCTGTATGGCCTGGAATGAGTCTTGACTGATCCTGGCTTGCAGCCAATGCTGTATGTTATCAAGGTAAAGTTATATATACATTATTTACAATTTCCTACTGCTTTTCTATACACTTCTTGGTATCGCTTACATATACATTTTCCCATATATTTATTTTATTCTATGTTTCTTATATTTACTTTCCATATCTTAAGTTTTTCTTACTTAAGGCTTACTTTAAATGTATATAGGCACGCTATGTATATCTATGCTAGCTTTATGTAAAAAATATTGGTCATTATATTGTTATTTATATATCCACATATGTTCTATTTTAAACACACATTATATAAACATATTTTGCTTATATATTTCTCCATTATTTCACTTTATTAGCTTTACATAAACACCTTTTGCTTATATATTTCCTCACTATGTACGCTTCTTCTTTTCTCAAAAACACCTTCTATATTTCTTCTCACTTTACATAAACAACTTTTTAACTTTATGTATGCTTCTTCTATATTCTTCATGCTTTACATAAACATTTCTTGCTTATGTAACATTACACCTGGGTACTTTGCCCTTGAGATTCTCGGTACCAAAATACTTGCTCGGCTTCCTTGAACGTCAGCGTAGCTACTTCAGTCCCTATATGCTCAACTTTTCCATGCCTAAATTTTTTGCTGTGACGTTATCCTTTAGACCATCCGTCGTTGCATTTTTATTTAGACTGGAGAACACTTTATTTTATAATACTTCCTCGTATACACATTTATTCTTTCTGTATATACTCTCAATACACAATTTTAATGGCAACTCACATTTACTTGTGCTTTACTGTATAGGTATATCTTCACATTTGCTTCACCTATTTATTTTGCATACATAGTTTACTAATTTACTCGCTAATATTCTAGCTTCATTTTTCTTCATAAATCCTATGTTCTATACTATGTATATTTTTCTATGTAGTTTATTAACTCCCTAAGTGTGTTTATCTATATACTTGCCTTATTTACACTCGGGCTTATATTATGCTATGTTTCACTATATATTTTCTATGTTTCACTATATATCTTTCTTATTTATATTTTAACCTCCTAAGTGCCTTGTATATATCATTTTCTATGAGCACTTGGGTTTTATATTTACACTATTTACATTTTGAAGCTTCGGGTCTCTCCTAGTTTTTTCTTAGTTGCTTAAATTCTTCTTTTACTTGAGTACTTGTTCCATATAATTATATTTTTCCTCTCTTCGTCCTCTTCACTTGTTTCTCCTGCTTGCTCCATGGTTTCCTTTCGTTTCTCATATACAAATCTGTTGTATTGCTCCATTTTGATGTCTGTTCCATATAATTAACTATATTGGTGTTTTCGGTACTGACTAGCACCTTCGCTAAAAATAAAGCAGCTCCCACAACGTAGTTACCTTCTTTTTTTCTTTGTTCCAGGTATGAACATAGACCCCTAGATGGCGCTTGTGACGTCGACCGCCCGTACTTCGGCGAGCGTCCGTGCATGCAGCACGTGTGCGTACTCTGTCTATGGTGACGCCGACCGCCCATAGATGGCAGCACTTGGCCGTACCTCGGCGCGTGATTCGAACCAATATGTGCTTAGATTTTATATGCAATAGCTAAACTGACATAGCCTGCGTTTATTAAATGTTCAATTATTTAATGATTTACTTGATTTTGATGTTTAATTTAAGTTATTACTGTTGTTGTGACGTATAATCATTAAGATGGCGGCATTAGGCCCAATTAACACAATTGCTTGGCGTCACTACTTTAGATGTGACGTAGATGAATTATGAGTGTCACGACGCTCAAATTAAATCAGTTGGCAAGCGAGGGTGGCTTATTTTAAAGTTTATTTGGCATAGTGACGTCACTGTTTATTTAATAAAGGTTATGTGAGCGGGTTGTATTTTATTTAGGTATTTGTTCTTATATTTATGAGGTAAGTCTTTTTAAGTTATCACAAATTGCTAATGCACTTTCACTACTTTTTAAAACTCCCCAAAAACTATCCCTTTACTAGAAGCTCTGATACTTCATAAATTCGACTCTCTCTATACTTTTTAGTAGCCCCCGAATGCCGTATACCTATGCATACGTTCACCCAGGTTAGGTAAGGACCTGACAACCTTATACCTGTGTATAAGTGTTCTCAGTTATGGGGGTTGTGGGATAGAACAACTAGAAGTGGACATACCTGTCCAGCGACCAATTGAGCGGTTTGAGAGACCCGAAAGTCTGATTAACTCGGCGTTTGCCTGCGTATTTATATGTTACAAAATGCTGATGATTGCATCATTAAGGATCAAAGTCGCTCCCCATACAGCACGTCCAATTTAAATTACGTCTCTACAAGATATACACGTGAGAAACAAAATATGTTATGATGAAACTAATTGTTGATCTAGTACTGACGTACACATATGAGATACACCTATGTTTTTGTTGATAGAATTATGTGATATAATGTTTAATAATTGTATACCGTATGCACTTAAGATTTTAAACATTTTTATATAACGTAAAGAAGGATCATTAGAATGTTGAAATTTGACGTCCGTAAATGATGCCTACAAGGTTTAAGTCATATGTATGTGTGATGCTTTATGCAATATTTGTACCTACTGCATACACCACGTAAAAGTGCGATATACACACATGATGCAAAAAACTATATATACACTCTTTAGTTGTGTCTTGTCGTATCTACATTTCACCATTCAGAAGCACGGCACAGTGCGCGCGCAAGCGTCAGCGTGAGCATACCGGGCATGTGTATCTCATGTGTATCCTCTTTCCTCTATAAAAGTGGGGTAGTACATCCACATCATATAGCAGCCATTTTTGTTTTATCATTTGGGAAGACGCGGAAGTGTGTGTGTCTCTGTGCACTTTGAAACGGATTATAAGGTATAGTAAAAATTGATAAATACTTTATTACTCCTAGGTACCATTAATATTGAAGCTACAATGTTTAATAATATTTATAACCCAAACTAACCCTATGCACCTAAGATTCTTGACATATTTATACAAAGTACAGATGGATCATTGGAATGTTATTGAAATTTAACGTCCGTATAGGTCCCTACATGATGCTTACAATGGTTTAATGTAATTTGTTGGATTTCTACCTAACATTTTTATGTACCTATAATAACGTAAAGTTAATTGGGTCGTTAGAATTTTGAAATCTAACGTTCGTACAGGATGCTGACAAAGTTTAAATCATTAGTGTGATGATTATAGCTTTAAGTAAAATTTTGTGTATACACCACGTAAAAGTAATAGTACAGTGTAATAACATACACTCTAAAGTTGTGTGTTGTCGTTTCTACATTCGAGGAAGATGGAACAATGCCAGCGCAGAGCGTTAGCATGCTGGCCATTTGTATCTCATGTGGTCGCAGGTAGTAGTCATTTTACCATTTGTAAAGTTCTGGGGTGGTATGCACTTTCTTATTATAAAAAACCTAGGCGGTCATGGAAATCGAGTAACGATTCTCGCTACATTGATTTTTGATACAAAAATTTTCAACACCCTTTGATGCATGTCAAATATAAAATCGTAATGGATGCTTACATTTGCGATGCACCGGCAGCAGCTCGTTCATATATAGCTCAAAGGCCACACTGGGTATGGATGCTGTAGGAAATGCACAATCAAAGGTCATTGGGTATCACGGCGTATAATGTTCTGCACATTTACTTTTATTAAATTCGAAAGTGAACATCCTTCAGAGTATTTACAGTTACAACCATAACAATTGATCTTTTGTGCTCAGCTTATAGGTACTTTTTTGTATTATTGCAGTGACTTTATGAAAGACTCTTGTCCAATACCCAATTTGCCAAATTTGAGCTCCAAAACGACGTGGCGGTCTGCGAATGGTTACGACAAACGACAAGCAACCAACCGACTGGAGAATTTTTTTTTGTTTCAAAAAACGAAGAATGGCTGAAAAGAGAGCTGCTGAGCTGCAACAAAGGCTGGCAATGTATAGCATAAGATATATTTGCGTTTTTATTATGTTATTTGAATATTTTCAATACATTTTAATATTCTTGTAAAAGTTCTGTCATTTTCTAGTGTTTTCTTACTTCTGCTTTCTGTTGCACCAATTGATAGCGTTCCGTAGTAGTAACTATATAAAGTGAGCGGCTAAAATATGGAACAAATTCGTTTCAAAGTCAGGTATTGATTTTTTAGGAAAATGCTCCTACACGTCCATTTTAATTTTTTGTTCTGCTTTTTGCTCTAAAATGAAATTATGCAGGTTGTGTCAAAAATCAGATTTGACATCAAACTTAATTTATTTTTAAATGGAACACTATTGCTTTGGATTTTAAAAAATAGTGTTTCATTTAAAAAAAAATTGACATCAAATCTACTTTTTTGAAACACCCTGTATATTTTCTTTTTGATGCAAAAAAAAAACGGAAGAGAAATTATAATTGACGTGATCGAACATTTTTCTAAAAAGTCAGTACCTATATTTTAGCTGCTCTTTGTATATTATGTGGAAAGAAAAAAGGAACAATTTTAAAGGAACTTTTCTTCAGACAGATGCTTTAGGAAAATAAAAGTTTCGCTGCCCGCTCTTTCGTTCTCATAAAACCATAATATTAATTATTTTTATAGTATGCATGGGGCGACGGAGCTACATATACACGGAATAGTATATTTACGTCCAAATTGAGAAGGACAAATTCCATGTGTAAACAGAGTTTAAGCATAATACACAATCACTGTGCAGCCGATAACACACTGTGGATCATTTAAGTTGTGTATATGTAAATGGTATACTGTGGCTACATTGTGAGGCGGACGTTTAACCTTTGTGCATACGTGTGTACCTGAAATGTGTAAACGTAGCACATTTACATCGTAGAATTGTGCAACCCTGTGTCTGCATCTAGATACATCGTCACAATGCGAACACATCGTAATCGTGATTTGGTGTGCTGTATGGGTCCCGTCGACCGCTCAAATTGTTTATAATTAACAGTGAATGTTTATATAACATTTTTCAAGTTCAAACTTGCGACAGGGTGATATTTAATTAATGATTTTAATTAGTTCACAATATGCCGTATAACTGCCAACAATTTTATGAGTATACACAGCTCACAGAAATATCTTTAAAACAATTAATTTATATTGCGTATTTTTCTTTATTTCTTTCTTATATGGATAAATATCAGACTCTTGTTTAAAAGATCCAATTCAGATTTATCAAAAGATTGAGAAGATAGGTTTTCTACAATGTTTACGACTTCCTGAGAACTATCAGACTTAGGATTCATTTTCCTGACCTATCTTCTCAATCTTTTGATAAAGCTGAATTGGATCTTTTAAACAAGGGTCTGCATTGCCTCCACCAAAGGATAACTTACTTGATATTGTAGGTAATATAGAAAGCTCTATTCAACATCTTCCTGACTCTACTAAAGGATTTGTTAGAGAAGCATGCAGAAATCAGATCTCAAAAAATGTAATTAATAATAATGTTAACTCTCGACCTGGAAAAGGAAAAAGTTTAATCAAGAGATTGAAGAAGAAAGATGTTTTCTATCTAAAAGCTGACAAAGGTAATAAGGTTGTTATATTAGACAAAAGCGAATATTTTCAACGGGTTGATAATTTAATAGAATCCGGGCCCTATAACAGAATCTCAAGGAATCCATTATCTAAGATGGTAACACAAGTTAAAAACGCTTTGAAGAAATGTAACAACCTTATTTCTGATCAAATTAGATACAAATTATCTGTAAGTAATCCTACTATGCCGAAACTATATTGTCTTCCCAAGATTCATAAACCTGGGAAGGCAATGCGTCCCATAGTCTCGGCAATAGGATCACCAACTTATAATATATCCAAGTGGCTAGCAAACCAGTTTGAAAATTTACCTATAAAACAACAGAATTCAGGAGTACTAAATTCCTTAGATTTCATAAACAAAATTAAAGGCACGATTCTTAATGAAGGTGAAATTTTAATCTCGTTTGATGTTAGCTCATTGTTCCCTAGTGTACCAATCCCACAGACCTTGCAATACTTTGGTGAATTACTTGAGATGAATAGTTTTGATAACGAAATCAAACAAGAATATTTAACTTTAACCAAACTTTGCATGGATCAAAATTATTTTCAATACAAAAATAACTATTACCAACAACTTGAAGGCACGGCAATCGGCAACTGTTTATCGCCGTTCTTAGCTAACCTTTTTATGAGTAAATTTGAAAATGAAATCAGTGAGGAGTTCGAATATTTTCCAAGGGTATGGTACAGGTATGTGAATGACATTTTCGCGATTTTCGACACAAAAACCGCTAATGTTGAAGATTTTGTAACAAAACTAAACAACCGTTTCCCCACCATTAAATTTACTTATGAAGTCGAGAACAATGGCCAGCTACCATTTTTGGATACTTTAGTGATTAGGAGCGATAATAACACACTAGAATTTGATATTTATAGAAAAAATACTGCCACTAACCGATATATTCCTAATGACTCCTTCCACTGCGACCAACATAAAATGGCCAGCTTTCATTTTCTAGTACACCGTTTGGTTAACTTTCCTCTTAGCAGAGAAAGATTTAATATAGGATTAGGAATATAGCGAAAGTTAATGGTTTTAATGCTAACTTAATAAATAAACTAATTAATAGGCATTTGTTTAAAAAGACCATTCGTGATTCCACTTCTTTCATTAATCAGGATGAAAATACAGAATACGTTTCGATACCGTATAATCCTCAGTATACTAGAGGACTCCAAAAAGTTTTTGAGGAAGTAGGTTTAAAATTAGTATACCAGACTCAGTTTAACATTAAGAAATTATTAGGTGGTCCAAAGGACAAAATTGAAATATTAGAAAGAAGTGGAATATATGAAATTGGATGTATGGATTGTAACCAAAAATATGTTGGGCAAACTAGAAGATCTATACAGACGAGATTCAAAGAACATATAGCTCATTTAAAGTATGGTAGAACAGAAAAATCAAGTGTTGCCGAGCATGCTTTTGATAATAATCATAGAATAACAATTAAAAATTTAAAATTAATTCATAATATAACTGATAGGAGATTATTAGACGCATATGAAAGTATGGAAATTATTAAATGTAAGAATAGTTTTAATAGAGATAGAGGGCCTATTCCGTATAGTCCATTGTATTGGTTGATCAAGCGTGACTAGCGGGATCCCCGGATTGGTTCTTTTTAGTTCCGCTTGATTAAGCAAAAGTAGTATAAAAGGGAGTTAGGTAGATTTTAATTTTAGTTTTAATCATCTTCTGATGATGCTAACATGTTTAGCGAAACGCGCGTCGAGTGCAAATATTCTGTTTCGGTATTGTGGATAAAACTCTGTTTTAGTGCATGTTGCCCAACGTAGTTGTCATCGATATCTTATTACATTTTGTTATTAATATGACTAATGCGTTGTCACAGTGGATGTCGTATTTAACAAAAAAAAATTGAAGATACTAACTAACCCGTGCCACACCCATAACTTAACCCAAACCTTAAAAGTGTTTTCCATCTAGGGTTTTTTTTATTCTTAATTGGTGGTTAAAACAGCAATCAAACTTACTTATACTCATATATAACTCAACTTATAATATAATTTGGGTGAAGGTAAATATTATAAATCCACACATTTTACGCTATTTTGATATTCTGTGGATTCATGAAAGTGATCTTCAAAGCCAGGCATGTAACGACACGTCCTGGAATTTTCGTCTCGCTAGAGAGCTAAAGTATATGACTCTCTATCTCTCCCTCTTTCTCTTTTATGGAATCGGTAAAGAATTAATCAATTTTTATGAGACGAAGTGAAACTAACCGAAAGTTGATTGGACGACTAACCCAAACTAACTAAATCTATTAAAATTGATTATAACGTATCGGAACTGCTTCAAATGACTACAACAAGTTGAGACTAAGTGAAACTAACCGAAATCTGATTCGGCGACTCAGGCAAACCGGTTCCGATACGTTATAATCAATTTTAATACATTTGGTTTGTTTTGGTTAGTCGTCTAATTAGCATTCGGTTAGTTTACTTCGTCTCATAAAAATTGATTAATTCTTTACCAATTCCATAAGAGAGAAAGAAGGAGAGATCATGGGTAGTAACACAACAGTCATCGACAGTACAATAAGAAAAACTACCCTTAGCCATCTTAACAATATATATTTTTTAAATAGCGTATAGCGTAAATCGTGCGAAAACTCGGTAAAAATAAATTCACACCGTCCGATCGCGAAAGTACTTGCGAACACTGAGTCACGGCTAAGCCGTGACATTGACGTGTAGCCGATGGGTGAGGGATTGGCGGAGGCAGGAGGAAAATTTTCCGCGGCACGCTCGAGTGAGCGGACTTATTAGAATATCTATAGACGGTGCCAGAACCATAAACACATTATCTGGTAGGTTGAGAAAAATGTTTGCAGAAAGACCATCCTCTTCTGAGCTGTTTTTATTTTTGATTGAGTGTAAAGTAGTCTTTATTTTTTAAGATCAGTTGGGAAAAACAAAAATGAATTTGGAATATTTATATGAGATAAATAATCTAGTGGATCAACCGAAGGTTGGAGTTACTGTTGTAGGTTACTGGCTATACTACAGACAAAACTATTGAGTGAATCCGGGGAACTGAGAGGAGTTAAAGCAGGAGCATTTTTTATGTATGTCATTCACAATAGTCCAGCATTCTTTTTGTGAATTGTGGCAGTTGCTTAGGCGATCTGAATAATATTTCTCTATGGATAATTTTATTAAGCGACGGAATATGGAGCGATATTTGGCAAAACACTCATTAAAACCTGGGCATGAAGTGAACTTTCTGATCATATGCAGTGAGCGAAGATTCTTAGAAGAAATGGTTAGACCCTTAGTAAATCAGACTTTTTTTGACTGTTTTTTAGATTTTAGTTATTGGGAAAGCCTTGTTAAACAACTCAACTAACTTAGTATGGAAAGCAGATATTGGATCTTCAGAATCTAAAATAGGGACCCAGCAAGAGGAGGTACATAAATTGTAGAATCGAGCATAATTGTTTCTGCCAAAAATTCTGCCAGAATGTATTAGAGCTCTTGAAAGTTGGGTTTTGAGATCTTGAAAAAAATCGCTAATGCTGCATTCTCAACTGTACAACTAGCAAGTTCATCACACAAATTAGAACACACATAGTCGATGGTACTATACGAGAACTGAGTGATGCGCGTCGGCGATCTAACATATGCATTTGCAAATTATATGAGTCGAGTAAACTAGATAGCCGCACTGTGCAAGCAGAACTCCTTTCATCAAAGTTTATATTTAAATCTCCGGTTAGAATTATGTGTGCTGAGCTCGACATGTTTGATAGGATATCCTCCAGCCCTACGAAAAGTACATCACTGTCAGAGGTAGGTGAGCGATAAATGCAAATTACATATAGGTTGTGAGATTTTGAAAAAATTATGGTAAATTCGAATGCGAATTCTTGTAGTGGTCGAACTTTGTTATCGATTGAAATAAGTTCTGCTGTAGAAAACTTTCATTGACTAGGATTAAAGAGCCACCATGGGTTGACTGGGATCTACAAAATTTTGATAATATAACATAATTTGATATAAAACATAGTTCATTCTGCTTCAGCCAGTGTTCCGTCAATAAAACTATGTTGGGGAATTTGTATTCATTTAAGAAAAGAAAGAGTTCATTGGTTTTATTCCTTAGTGATTGAATATTTAGCAGCATAATTGCTAAAGTTCACATTTGTTATCATTTACTATAAGTTCACTCCTTTTTTCCTTCTGGATTGGTCTAAAAACGTGATCATTTCTGCAAAAAGTGACTGTTCCTCACATGAATTCACCACTGGCATCTCAGGTGAATTGTGCACACTCTTGGTTGAACCTTCTGAATTGGGAGTTTTATTGTTGCTAGTTGCAGAGTTTGGTGCCATATCTTTTTGGATGAAACAAGCTACTAAATATTCTGCTAAATGTTTTTGTGGATCGGTTCTCGAGAAGTTAGAGGCAGGAACGTTGCACTTGATATTGTCCTGAAGCAATTCCCAAGAAAAAAATTTTGAGCAGCGACCATTATCTGGTCGATTAGGAGTAAGGTATGGACCGATTAAAACTAAGTTAGTATGCTGGAATTTAATGAGCTTATTTTTTAGGTCAGTCTCGCAGAATTTTTTACCATTATAAGAGTCCTGAGGGTCGACGAATAGGAACACAAAATCTCTCCTGGTAAAGCGCTTGCGGTAGGGCAACCTTAAGTCCAGCAGGGTTGATATCGATGAGATTTGCATTCTTGGGCTATTAATATCAAACTTTCCTCCTGTCAGCGATTTCATCAGAGAAAGGTACCCTGTAACAGCAGAGCCGGCAATAAGTATTCGGTCCTTTTTTTGTGGAAGCGAGCTTTTTCCAGATGATGTAGAATTGGAGGTAGTAGACAGTGGAACAGGTTCAGGCCTTGGTATGCTCCACCTATTATTTGCTATTTGTTGTTTTAACTTATGGAGCTCCTCTGTTCACGTTCTCTAAAACATCGATATTTACTATCATGTTTTTATTTAGCTCTATTTGCTCTCTGATTCTTTCGTTTAATTCTTTTAGCCTTTGTAATTCCATTTGCAGAGTTTCCATCTCCTTTTTTTGCTGTTCTAATTGAGGTATAAACTTTTTTTCAGCTTCTAGGACAACATCATCAAACACTGCGCTATTCCGCTGTAGACGTTGGATATGTCTATTCTTGCAGATAACTCATCCTCCAATGAGCTACGTGTTGTTTCATGGTCTTGATGTAATCCTCACTCTTGTTATTCTCCAGTTGGCAATTTACAGAGCAAAAAAGTTTATATCCACCCAACTTGACTACTTCATTAGAGCGCTCCAAACAACTGGGGTGAAATATACCGGAACATACGATGCAGCAGAAGTTTGAGAACTCTTTGGTTCTGCAGCATTTAAATGCCCTTTGCATTTTCGTCACTTAATTTACAGGTAGCACTGTAAATGTACAAGATCTAGTACAATACCAATTATTGGGTCAACCGCTTGTGATAAGAGAAGTACATTTACATTTTTAAAACAGGTGCAGAATTAAAAAAAAAAACAAAGAAACACAGAGGTAACATGTAATAATTGCTTTATATAGAACATGATTCTAAATTAATGATTAGAACAGAAATACTGACGTTTGATTTTATAAATAAACAGTTGCCTTTCAAAAAGGTAGAATACAATTTTATAAAAAAATAATACTTATACATATACTGAAATGATAATATTAAATAAATATAACACGTAAAATTTTGCCAAAGTAATGATTTACATAATGCTTACTAAGAAACATTTTCACGAATGTAGTATCTCTTATACATAAAGCCAGTGGCCTACCAGCAACGTCCTGTATTCTGTGAAAGCTATTAAAGATTTAATTATTATAGCCGTCCTTTCGAAACATTTCCTCAACAGCCTTATTTTGAACGAAAACATGATACCAAACAACAATAAGTAATTTTCTTCTTTCAAAGTACCTTCCTACTACTTACTATTTTTTTTATTAAACTAATTAATTGTATAATGATAAAGGAAGATCAAAATACTGAAATGGCTATTCAACTATCTAAATTAAACATACGTTGTTTTTTCAATCTCGAACCAGAACGATAGTTTGATATTTATATTAAAATTATAACTCTCTGGGGGCCTTGTAGGGAGAACAAAATTATCTTTCCTATTTCCATTGACGTCCGGCTAATAATTTATAATTTTTAAATTAGTTTCTAGAGGAGGCTTCAAGAAGTATTTGCAGGGGCTTAGAACATCACGTCACGCCACTGACAATGAGAAAATGTTAATTCTAAGGGCTTTTCAGTAACTATAATGATCTGGTTAACCCAATCATTAGGCAATAATTGAATTAACCAGTAGACTAGTGTGAGAATAGCCCTCACGTTACTTCCTAAAACATGTATTTTAATTAGAATAGCATCACAATATCGTAAACGATTAACTATGTAAACAATTAAAAACAAAACAATCTACATTAAACGTAGGTACGTCAAATAAATTATTACTTTTAAGTTCTAACAATTCTAGTGAGGCAGTTCCGGTTATGCTTTTAATTTTTTTGGGTCCATGGGTTTAGTTTTAATGTATGGGGGTTTGGGCCATGGCCAAACATTGGGCATGGAAGGTTCGTAATTGTAGTTGTACTGTTGATTTTCCACGTACCTCCGTAGGTTGCTGGGTTTAGGATAAACGGTGGCGATTCCTACAAAAAAAATGTATACTGTTAAGAAAATACTTATATCAAGTATCAATCACATTGATACAGTTTAAGAAACATATTCATAAATTATCTACATCGATTCTAAAATGTTTTGAGTGGCAGAAGAACACCAGATAGTCAGTAATATAGAAACAAAATGCATCACTTATGAGGAATACATCCTATTAGCTCAAATTGATTGTTTGTTTTTGTTTGCTTCCATAAATTGTGTGCAAACTTTAATAAAATAAGAGGAATATTTAGTAAGTTTCTGCTTTATGGTCAAGTATTCAGAGGTATTTCTCTGTGGAATTGTTATTCAGGGTGATTTTGCAAGAATTCTTGTGAAACCAAATAAACTAACCTAAAATGCCCAACACATGTCTCACCTCACATCAAAGCTGTGTCTTTAAGGAGCCGAAGAATTCTACTGATGTCTTCGGCTAACCATGTGATTTCTGTAAGCAGACTTTATGCAGAAAATGTTCGGGAATAAGTTCCACTGAACTTAGGATCATAGTTTTGAGTAGCCGAGTAATGCCTTACATATGCAAGTTATGTGTTCCCAAAATAAGCGATACTATTTAACTTATGAACCGTGTCACTGCTTTGGAGACTGAAATGACTGAAATCAAAAGTAAGACCCAAAATGTTTTCAGAATTTCTCAGATGAAATGAAAAGTCTGAAAACATGCTTTGCCTCAAGTCTTGAAGACATGAAGTCTCTTGTCAAGACAGAAATAGATGGATTAAAGACCACCCCCACTAGGTTAACAACACATAATGCTAATCCAACTTCACAGGAAGAAGTAATTCTTCGAGTGGCAAGAACGCCAAAAAGGTCAAAGAATCTCATGATCTTCAATGTGCCAGAGGGTGAGGACAGTAATCAAGCCCGTGCACTGAGGGTGGTGCTTAATTCAGCAGATGATGTTCTCCATATTGTGAAAAATCGTTTCAAACTTAAGAGGTAAAAGGCACGATACACCTACACACATTATGTCAGCACGCATGTTGTTCTCCGTCATTGTCCCGCCTGTGACGTCACGTGCGTCGCAAAATTTAAATGAATGTATGCCAATCTTATGGATAGGATTATAAGAACTACGTTTATTTCTTATATATCATGCATATTTAATATGATTGATCATTTAGTGGGGTACATTTAATTGGATTTAAGAATATATAGATATATTAACCCACTGACAAGTTAATGTAAGAGTAATAGAAATACTTAATATATCGTATACATATGT
>MU185268.1:76995-117858 GCA_016904865.1 Pissodes strobi | reverse complement strand
GGAAAAAACGGGTTTTAGTTCGTTGGCGCAGTTCTTTAGCACGATGGCAGGTATTCCGTCCGGTCCTGATGCCTTTTGCGTATCTAGTTCTTTAAGGATTTTGCGAATATCACGGTGAGAAAACCTGATTTCTGCCATGGTAGTGTTGATATAGTGGGGAGAGTCTTGCCTTGAGGCACGTCTAAGTTAGAGTGCGCTGAAAACATTTTGGCGGGCATGTTTGCTTTTTCCTTGGCGGTAGTCGCCGTGATGCCACGTTCGTCCGTCAAAGGTGGGAGAGACGTTAATTGAACTCATCAATATATAGCAAGAACAAAATAGGTCCCAAAACAGCGCCATGTAGAACACCACAACTAACCCTTAATGATGAGAACCTCACTCCCGAGCACGCCACAGACTGATATCGATACTCAAGATAAGATCCAAACCAAGAGAGAGCCATGCCTCGAAAGCCACATCTCTCGAGCTTCAACAGCGGTATTTAGTGATCAACGCAATCGAATGCCTTGGACAGGTCACAGAACACCGCTGGCGGAACGCCTCCCTGATTCAACCCCACATAGACATCTTCAAGAAAACTGTAGATAGCATCATCAGTACCCTTGGCTGCTTGGAAACCAAACTGTTTAGCAGTTATAAGAGTAAATGATTGTAGGTAATTCCAGATCCATTTTTACCAGCTTTTCAATGTATTTGACCACCACATTATTTTATATTGTTCTCTTTCTAATTCATCCATATTATTGAACAGTTTTTGTAATTTTTTTCAGTTAATTGTAAAAATAGAGGTATAGTCTATTCAGGGATGTTTTACAGCACACAACCTCAATTATACCGCAAAAATCATAAGGCGTTACCAAAAATTACCTACCTTTCATAATCTTCGAACCTATTATTATTGACACTATATTTTTATAGCACTTAATTACCTTATTGCTTCAGGGATAAAGTAATCTGTGTAGATATAATATACCTATATATGGAGCTTATTAAGGCATCTAGATTTAGCCTCGTGCTCGACTTGCTACACTGTTTTAAAAAAAAATTGCGTTAAATTTTGTTCCACGTAGTTGTGGTTGCTTGATATTGAATTTACAGGGTGTTCCAACGAGGACTGAACAATGGCTTATTTTTGATCTTCAATGTATTTTAAAAACAAACCAAAATGGCCATTCGATGTATTTTTTTCTGCTAAATAAGTAAACTAAAAAAATATTTGAAACAAAAACAAAAAACTTACTACATTTTTGGACTCGAGAAAACTCTAACAACATTTCGTGTATAATATTGTCACGGCTAGCAACCATCCGAATGTTTTTGTGCTTCCCTATAGAACTAGCCTTGTTGCACCGCGTACGGCCACCTATAAGACAAGGCCAGGAAGCAGCAAATTATGAATCATCACGGGTCGACCGAAATATGTAAACAAATTACCAGCACGTTACCAGACATTTTTTGTCTCTGGCCTTACCTTGATCTTGCCCCTTCTACTACCTAATAAGACCTTTGCTTCCTTATCAATCTTAGAATAAGGCAATATGTTAAAACTGGACACAATTTATTAATTATTAAAATAAATATGGGAAATATAGAAATGAAATAAAAATCATATCAAAGATAGGGATAAACTAAAGTTACGAGTAGTAGATGAACGGAATATCTGAATAACATAATTGTTTTGTATTATGCTTGTTGGCTTATAATTTTCATTTTTGATAATATGTATGTATTAATATCCAAACTTTCAGCAAAAGCCCCTTTCCATTTCTCGATATTCAATCTGATCTTTCTGCGTTTAGTGTGGACATTCTCTTCATCACCTTTACTTAAATATGAAGGACCTCCAGATAGCTTACTTGTAATCTCTCACAAGAAACCTTTACGAAATATAATTATAATATCTACACGTTATAAAATAATTAAATAAATGAAAAACCGAGTGAAAAATATTAATGTAAACAAATCCATCAGTTCGGTCGACGGTCGACGTGTGATGACTCATCCTGGCCTAAACTAAAACTGCCTGCTTCCTGGCCTTGTCGTATGGATGGTCGTGCGCCGCGCCGGCGCGGCGTGGCGCCGTCCGCGAAGATTCAGGAACTGGAGTGGCCTCGGTTCTCCGGGAGTATTCGTGATAGACTTTAGACTGTATATAAATAGCGGATAGCGGCGAGTGATAGTTAGTTAAGCATTGAGTGTTGAATTGTAAAGAGCTATTAGTTGTAAAGTTATAAGAGTAGTTTAGTGTCTAGCGTGCTTAATTGTATACAGTGGTAGAGAATAAAGATAGCATTAGTTTAAAATAGTAAAAGTTGTAATTTCGTTCAGAACCCACGGGAAAAACATAACATTTGGTGTCAGAAGTTGGATTGTGAAGGGAGCGTACAAGTACGTCAACGAGACCGTTTTGATTGGTGGATTCTGTGAACATTTTATAACATTCTATGGTCAATAAACGGCAGAAATGGAGCAAAAAAAGAAAATGTTGGCCGATTTGATGAAAAATCTAAATGCTGAGAGGCAAGCAGAACAGGACAGGCTTCAAAATATTTTTCAAGATCAAGAAGATAAAAAGCAAGCGGATCGGAAAGAGGATGAACGTAGAAGGCAAGCGGATCGGGAAGAGGATGAACGTAAAAAGCAAGCAGATCAGGACCGGCTTCAGGAAGGTTTACAAGACCAAGAAGATAAAAGGCAAGCAGAACAGGACCGGCTTCAGAAAATTTTACAAGACCAAGTAGATAAAAGGCAAATAGAACAGGAACGGCTTCAGAAAATGTTTCAAGACGAAGAAGAGAAAAGGCAAGCAGAGCAAGACCAGCTTAAGAAATGGATGCTGGATGTAATTGTAGGCCGGCAAGGAAAATTACAGAAAATATTGGACGGGCAAAATGAGAAATTTGAAAAAAAAAGTAAACAATATACAAAAAGAAGTTGGAACTGTATAAAAAGACGTGGGAAATGTACAAAAAGAAGTTGGAAATTTACAAAAAGTAGTAGGAGACGTACAGAAAGAAATGAAGAATCTACAAGCAGAAGTTACCAGATTAAAACATCAAGGACCCACCGAGAGGGTATTCGCCTATGGACAAAATACCAAACCTCCAACGTATGACGGTCAAACATCGTGGACAATGTACAGAAGACAATTTGATGCCGCTGCTGTTGCCAACAGTTGGAATAACCAAAAAATGGCTACATCACTAGTGGTAGCGCGTCGTGTATCTGCCCTGGAACTACTACAGACCATTCCCATCAGCTAACAGGAGAAATATGACATACTTGTAGCTGCCCTGGAGGTACGATTTGGAGACCAACAGAGAAGACAACTGTATCAGGCACATGTAAAGTCCCGATAACAGAAGCCTAGTGAAAACCTGCAAGAGTTTGAGGCAGACGTTAGGCTTCTCGTTCAATTATCCTACCCGGGAGCAACGGAAGAATTTCAAAAATAATTTACTGCTCAGTATTTCGTGGATGATATCAGAGATCCAGAAACTGAAGATGCTACGTCTAGCCAAATTTGAAAATAGCCGTGAAGTTTTGGGTAAAGCCCTAGAGATCGAGGCCGCCTGTTGTAACTTCTCTAAACCAACAATCAGGGCCGTACGCATTCGGGAAGAAACGCTGGCGAACAGTAGTGAATTAACTGAGATGGGCGGAATTTTAAAGAAAATAACGGAAGTTCTGCAGGCCATGGGGAGGTTCCGGGAGCCATTAGAAGTTAGGCCATGTAACCGAAATGTTTGAAATCAGTGCTATAGATGTGGCAGGACTGGCCATTTCAAAAGAGACTGTCAAGTACAAAGATTTCGGGAGCCACTAGAAGATAGGCCACGCAACCGAAAAGTTTTAAATCGGTGCTATTATAGGTGTGTCAGGACAGGTCATTTCAAGAGAGACAGTCGAGAACAATTATGACCTACATATCCATCCAGAGGCGCTAGGAGTTCAAAGTCGCGTGAGAAAGAGTTACAACAATATAACTTTAAGGTTAAGCACATGGCAGGGAGATTGCATAATAATGCAGATGCTTATTAGGCCATGCGAGGATAATTATAAACATTGTCAAAGAATAGACCAACTAGAAGGAATCACTCCCATTAGGCGAATCAAGTTTAAGGTTGATAAGCAGTAGATCACAGATCAACTTAGAAAAGAGCAACTTGAGGATAGTGAAATATCACTACTACTAAAAGCTAAGGAAGAACGTCAACCAAGGCCGAGCTGGAGAGATATTTCAACTAAGGGATTTACTTTTAAATCTCTGTGGGCTCAATGGGACTCCCTGGTTGTTAAACAAGCCTGGGAAAGCACCGATGGAAATATAGTGAAGACGCAGTGAGCGGTACCAAGGAAGAGGGTATCGGAAGTCCTAGAAGAAGTCCATGATAGAAAATCTGAAAATCTGGTGCCCATCTCGGAGTGAACAACATCGCCACAGATTTTACTGGGTCGGCAGTGTTCAACCTGTACCGCAAGCCAAGGAACCAAACTAAGATCTAGGGGAAAGATGAAACAGTATAATGGAGAACTACAGTTTGAACGTATCGCCAGTCTTCGAATGAAGGCTCGATATGATCTCAAACTAACTCTATAGGATTTCAGATGAACGATAAAATCTGGTTATATAATCCGCAAAGGAATAAAGAAAGATAGCTAACGCCAGTATGGGATGGGCCCTATACAGTTATCAAAACGACGAACAGAATTGAACGTAGCCCCAGAAGCTGCCCACCTCGACAGACTCAAAGCCAAACTCTAAGCATATCGTGGACGTGAAGTAGTGGATCGGGACGATCAGGTTTGATAGGGAGGCAATTTCACATCTAAAGACCATCCTAATGTTTTTGTGCTACCCTATGGATTAAGCCTTGTAGCGTCTACGTCCTTTCGTATGAGTCATCACCGGCCGAGAAGATTCGGGAACCGTGGTGTTTTCCCGATGCGTGCAGCTTTGGTCGATAATAATATAGAGAGGCCTCGCTTCGTCCGGAGTATTCGCCATATATTTTAGACTGGATATAAATACCGGGCAGAACGCGGGTTGTAGTTAATTAATCATTGAGTTCTGAATTGCAAAGATCTAATAGTTGTAAGGTTATAGAGCGATAAAGAATAAAGAGAGTAGTTACTTTTAAATAGTAAAAGTTGTGGTTTTGTCAGAACCCGCGGGAAAAAAAAAACATAACACTATTATACAGGATGTTATTTAAGTACGTAGATAAACCTTAAGGGGTAATTCCGGGTGATTTTAAGACAAAAAGTTTATATAAACATGCGGCCTAAATGTTTAAATTTTCTAGATACAGTGTTAATTTTTTATAAATTTTTTCCGTTTTTCTAATTTTCCTTTCACAGTTTTAGTGAGAGTTAATTCAAATTTAGAACACATAATATTTTTACCAGTACCTATGAAACAACGTTATTAACATTTAAAATAATCTAACTGTAGGCCCTCCATTTTATCACACGTCACTGACTAAGTTTGAGAATAAAATTTAATTTACCATTTCATTCAATTTTTCACTCTCTTGAAATTTTCACTATCTTTTACGGTCTAAAAGATATTTGGCAGAAAAAAAGAATGCAGTGGTGTGAGGGCCATGAGAAACAGTTATTTGCTCATCCAGTTGGGAAAAACACTATTTTTCGTAACGAGCGGATTTTTGCGGGACTCGCCTACGAAAAATAGTGTTTCCCAACGTGTTTAACACAATATTTTTCTAATTCTGATAATAATGCGATCCTTTTCATTTCAAGTTAAAAACTTAAAAATAACTATACTCTATTTCGAAATGATGCGAAGTAATAAATCATTTTCTGATGGCTGATACATAGGCGTACAGAATTACGTACATATACGTACATATTTTAAACGTTTACTTGTCCTAATACTCGTACTTTCCCAGCATTATATTTATCACACTTAGGTTTTTTTATTACTATTGTAAACATTCAAATTTGACGATTTTTTGTATGCATACCCTAAAGTTTAAGGAATTGTAATTTTTCAGTTATATTTGTTCTTCCGAAGAAGACACAGTGTGTTTGTTTCATTTCATAGTTTCAATTAAAATGGCTAATTCAGTTTTCTCTCCAGTGAAGCGAGCGAGCAAATGTCCATTTTCTGTTAACGAAAAGAATATTATTCTTAATGTATATGACGCCCTCAAACATCAAAATCCTCTGTATAGCGTTGATACTGTGGTGGAAATGTGTTCGCAAATGACGGGTGTTTCAAAAACGTCGGTATATAAATTAAGGTGTGAACGAAAAAGTGGAGCTGTAAAACCACCTATACCATCTTCAGGAAGAAAGACGGTGCCTATCGATGAAGACTACAAACTTATAATTAGAAGAACTGTACATTCCTTTTATTTTAATAAGGAAATACCAACCATCGACAAAATTTTAGGAGCCTTGAAGCAAGACCAAAATATGTCTCCAACGATAAGCAGGAAGAAATTGTGGACAACTTTAAAACAAATGAATTTCAGCTGGGAAAAACAAGGCAGAAAATCGCTCTTAATCGAAAAAGATGAAATTATTTGCTGGAGGAGACATTACTTAAGACAGATAAAGCAGTTTCGAAGTGAGAATAGAAAGATTTATTATCTGGACGAAACATGGCTTAATGATGGATATACGGTTGGAAAGATTTGGCAAGACAAAAATATTTCAAGTTTTCGTCAAGCATTCTTAGAAGGCTGGTCCACCGGACTAAAACCACCATCTGGGAAAGGAAAGCGACTGATTATTACACACCTTGGAAGTGTTGATGGTTTTGTTGAGGGCGGTTTGTTAATGTTTGAGTCAAATCATTCTGGCGATTACCATGAAGACATGAATGGCGATGTGTTCGAAGAATATTTTGAACAAATGTTAGATCTCACTCCACCTAATTCTGTGATAGTGATGGACAATGCGAGTTATCATTCCAGAAAAGTTGACAGAATACCAACTAATTCATGGAGAAAAGCGGATATTATTCAGTGGTTTAGACAGAATAACATACCATTTGATGAAAGTATGGTGAAAAAGGAACTGTTGTCCATAGTGTCCTCAAATAAAGCTCGTTTCACCGAGTATGTAGTTGACAAAATTGCACAGAAACGAAATATTACTATTCTTCGTCTGCCTCTGTATCATTGCGAATTAAATCCCATTGAACTTGTTTGGGCCCAAGTAAAAAGTTATGTAGCAAGGAGAAACACGACGTTTAAAATGAAAGATGTTAAAATTATCTTTGAGGAATCTTTAAAAAATGTCGATTCTGAAAAATGGCGTAAGTGTATTGAGCATGTTATAAAAGAAGAAGAAAAAATGTGGAAACTAGACCATTTAATTGACCTAATTGTAGAGCCTTTAATTATATCCTTGGAACATGACGAAGATTCGACGGATTTTTCTGACGACGAAAATGATATACCATAGTTCTCTACATAACTGTTTACACAAAATCGCAATTCTTATACCTTATTATATAAATATTATATGTGATAAAATGTTACAGTAATACTAACTGTTTTTGAATATACATAAATAAGTGAACAAATAAAAGTACTTAGGTAAAACAGGTATTTTAAATTAAATACCCAAACGTACGCTACTGCAGGTAGAAAATGGCCCCTTTGCTAATAAAACCTATTGTTTGCAGCGGGATTGCCATACAAAACAGGGTGGAATGGTTAAAATATAATACAGCAGGCTATAACAGCTGTGGCTAAATATTTAGAAATCACAAAATTTATTTGACCACTCTGTTAGCGTTTTGCATTTATAAGTAGGTTTTATTACTGCGCACCATTTCGAAATAGAGTATATCTTATAATTATTTCTAAATTGTGAAGGAGGTTCGGAGATATACAAATTTATTGGCATTTAATGCCATTCTGGAGGTTACCAGCCTAAAAAAATCGTAGCTTTTAAGTAAAGAAAACATTGCCAATTTCCTGAGAGAAGCTGCCGATGTCGTCATCGCTACATCTTTTTCTACAATGCGTTTATTTACTTTTAATAAATACTATGAACTGCTATCATATTTTCTTTTCTATTTTAGATAGCAATAATTGTTGGAGTCGCTAGAATTTGCCCAAAAAGTGGAGTAAGTTTTCTTCGCGTAAAAAATTTAGTATTTCAGGGGCAGTTCTTTAAAGTGACGATTCCCAATACAAAGACGAAAGTATGCCGAGAATTTGCTATAACCACTGATTCCATCCTACCAAGGCCATCGAATGTTAAACATGACAGGTTTTTTGTCAAACATTACAATTGGAAATGTGAAGTTCAACATGCAGGTATTAATACCTTCGGAAATTTGACAAAAATGATTGCTCAGATGTTAAAATTGCCAAATACCTACTTGTACAGGGTGGCTCGTTTATTATGGGACGACACCTTATCTCAGAATCTACGGGGTGTACCAAAAAAAGTTTAAGTTTAATACAAAAGTTGTTTGGATCTAAATTTTTAAAATATTATATTTTTATATATACAGGGTATTCGTATTTTCGTGGACAAGTATCAACTTCCTTAGTTTAAATAGAATACCCTGTATATTAAGGCATTATTTAATTTCTCAGAAAATTCTAGATATATTATATATAAAAATCATATACCTAAGTCTAACCGTTTTTGACATATTTTGAATGTTATGTCAAAAATGCTGTTTGCAGGGGTAAATATAAATTTCTCCTATTGAAATCCTTTATTATTGAGTTGGTTTCCTATAGTCTAAGATCTGGTATTAGAAATATACACATGGGTTGCCTAGCTAAATTTGGGGCCAATGCCGTTATACAGGGTGAAACAAATTCGCTTATCACTTATGGGATCTCGTAAACGGTAAAAGATACAGCAAAGTTTAAATTGGGGCAAAGTTGCGCAAGTACTTCCGGAGATATCCGCGAAAAACTGAAATTTTCGATTTTTGTTTTTAATTTTTTCTGACGTTATTTTTCGGAATATCAAAAAAATATTAACACTTTCTAGAGGCGCTTTTCAAATAGAGTCAGAAAAAAATAAAAATGAAACCGCGAATTTTCGGTTTTTTCCAAATATCTTCGGAAATATTCGGAATTTTCCAAATTTTAAAACATCATATTGCAGGGTTCAGTGGGGCGCATCTTTTTCCTAATTTAAACAAATCTGTAGCTCTAATGGTTTACGAGATCCCTGTAGAGTTCATTCTTATCCGGGACACCCTGTATATGGTTTCCGTTTGCTAAACTTTAAATTAAACTTCACTGAGCGCAACTTTGATTTAAATTTTGTATTGGAAATATATCTACCCTAAAAAATATACTATGTACTATGAATGTACATACCTATATTTTTCTAATCGGAGAAAAGTAATAGCAGATTACTTCTCTTTTGTGAAAATCGATTTATTGCTTTTTCAATAACTCTGTCTTTATTATTATTCACAAATTCTCTGTGAAAGCTAAGCATACAGAGACCAGAGAGTCTTTCCTCAGGCATGGTTGATCTTCAACCCCCAGGAGGGTAATGAAAAATCTTTCAATTGTTGTTGTGGCATTGTAAAAAAATAGTCAATGTAATTTATACAATTTGAAATGTACTTTTATGTTAAGCATTACTTTAATTTTCCAGGGGGGGGGGGCAACTGCCCCCCCACCCCCTGCCGGCGCCCATGTCTGTGTTGACATTTTTATGATAAATAAATACAGGGTGATCAAAAACTAACATTAAAAATTTAAATGAAAAAATCGTTGTCATTTTTTTCAAATGGAAACCCCCTATTTTTATAATTTTACCTTATTTAGGGCGACTTTTATAATGTGATCTTAAATCTAAGATTTATTTTCAACTTAAACCTGATAATAAATCTTAGTTTATACTAAAGACGTCAAATGCCAATTTTATAATTGAGGCTAAAGTTGCATATTTTCCTTATTTTGTTCATTGGCTTGATCAGCCGAAGCAATCGCCTTATTAAATAATGAAGAAGTTGACGAAACTAACCCAAAACAATATCGGTTTTCGTGTAAATCCTGCTGATTTGTTGATATTGAGCATTAAAAAAACACTAAAAACAGGCTGTATATAAATATTTGAAGCTAATTCATACTTAACCGCCTATCCAGTGGTTTGTAGCGTATTAAAATGTCAGCAAAAAGGAATGCCGAGTCTCAAAGACCCCCAAATTTCAGTTCGGCGGACGTCGAAATCCTAATTCAGCTAGTGAAAAAACATAAAAGAGCGACGCCGTAACATGGAGGGAAAAAATGAAGCATGGGAAAGTATTTCTAAAGCCGCGTCCACACGTGTAACTGAACCTCGTAAAGTAACCTGCTCGCGTATCAGTTTATGATCCGTTTGGACGGCATCCCGAGCCTCATCGCGTATCAAAATGCCGTGTCAAAAATTTTACAGCGTGGCCTGTTTCACACATACACGGTGGCCGTCCAAACGGCGCCGTTTAAACGGCTAAAGGGCGCATGAAATAATGAGTGCTTTCACATGCACCGGAGCCGAGTGCGCGGTAACATAATGGAACAGCACCATTCAAACGGCACCGTTTGCGCGGTCGCCGTGTATGTGTGAAATAGGCCGTAGGCGAAAAACGTTCGAATTTATAGAAAAATGTTGAAAAAAGACCTGCTTGCTGTGGAGCCTGAGGCACCCACAATATTTTAATAAGATTCTGATTATTGATGCATGGAAAAAATCAGCTGAAGCTATAAATATGTCCACTGAAGAATGCAAAAATTTAAGTATCTTGTTTGATTGTGTTAGGTCCAATTAGATTAATTAGAAATTCAAAGTCGGTTGCCGACATTGTTGTGAAGTTTTTATAGTGTTCACTAACAGTTTGAAATTTTAAATCGAGTAATAAGCTATGTTCATTCCTTTTCAAAAGGAATGAATAAATTTGCCACCAACGCCTTTGTCTTTTTCCCTTCTTTTTTTTTAAGCAAACTGTAAGCAGATCTGCTACATGCGTTGAGAAAAAAATACAAAAATTTAAAAACGGATTCAAAAAAGAAGTTTGCTGAAGAAAAATGCCAAACCTTCAAGACAGGTGGTGGAAAACTTACGCCAGTTGAAATCACAGATATTGACTTCCAACTAAAGAACTTGGTGGAATGGCAATGACTGGATTAACCAATAAGTATTGATATATGGTATAGAAATATCTCTGATTATCTTGAAAATATATGTATTGAGATTGAAGGAGAGACGAGTAGTTCAAAAGGTATGTGACAAACTTCTGAAGATGATTATTCATTGGTTTTCTGCATGTCTATTAAAACACACTATTCAATTTTTTTGTGTTTCTGAGTTATTGATATCATATACCCCTGTTTCATTCTACATTATTAAATAATGTTTATTGGTGGACTTTGGGAGCATATACAATGAAACAATCCAAGTTGAATGATATTCGTAAGTCAAAAATAAAAAAAAATTACTGGGTATGTTTTGCTTGTAAGCTGACGATATATATGTTCATTAAAAGTTTCAATAAAAACCTTTAATATTTCTAATTTTCTTCCAGACATACTGACTCAAGGTCCTACAGATGAGCCTGAGGCAGTAGTTAGCGAGGAAATCTCAAATGAAATAGAAGAAGGTAAATTGTTATTAAAGCATTTAGAATTAAATTTTGAAGAAAATAGAATCGAACAATGGATCAGTCAGGTTTGACAGGCAGAAAAAAGGGGAAAAAGCTCTAGTCTATGTCTTATTTTGACATAAAGCTCCAGTGACTCAAGGCATAGAGGGGTATGCCACACCACATTTAGAATGCGTGCATTTGGATAACCTAAAACAGTGTAGTAGTAAAGCATTTTACAGTGTTCTAATATCCATTGTTTATTTTCAGATCAGAACATATAATATTAACTGTCAACTTCAACAACTGTTTGATTTCAGAGTAGAACTTGCATATGTCATTTTCATGACTTTCTGATGTGGGGGCGTACACCTCGATAATATTGATATCTCTAGGATGAGCTTCCAGTTGTAATAGTGCAACTCTATCTGATAGTGGTACAAATGATTTGACAGATTTATTGTTTTCGTTATCTATTATGATTGCTACTCCGTTGTAATGTTTCGTATCGTCATTACCACTGTAGTAAATTGTATGTTCTTCTATGTTTATCTCTCCTGTTCCGGGCCACCTAACCTCGCTAACTCCAAGGACGATGACACTCATTATTTTCATCTCTGCAATTATGTTGTGTGTTTTTCCTGCTGCATAAAGTGATTTGGCATTCCATGTACCAATTTTCAGAGATGAATTACCATTTTTCAATCTATTTTCATTCTTTTTCTAGTATATTTCCACTTTCGGGTAGTTCCTAGCATGAAACGCGGGGATTCTTAGCACTCCCTGACCATCTGAGGTTTGCCGCGGACTAGGGGCCTTAAATGTAGTTGAGCTTGCCATAGCTTGAAATGTTCTATGAACCTTTAATGTAGTGGTTTTCAATTGCCTTCTACATTCTCAGGCCGTTGACTATATATGATACCTAACGGAAAATGAGATACCCAATTCATGTACGTTAACCAAAAATAGGTTTTACGTTACTCTGGTCGAGTTGTAGTATTGTGGACAATGCTTCCTGGACGTACGCACGTATGTCACGCGTGATTGCGTCACCCCAACAAAAAAAAAGGCCTTGGTACGGCTACGGCTGAATTAGTTAGGTCGGCTCGAAATTCTGTCTCACAGAATGAATTTTGTTACTCAGAAAGACAGGGGCCTTCGAAAAGACCCTAGATAAATGCTAAATAATTTTAGCCATACCTACAATGCTTAAGGCTCCCAAGTCATTGGCATTGACAACCGATGCTTTTGTCAGAAAAGGTCTGTAGTATTCAGCATGGCCCCAGTATTCTTTTGGTGCTCTGTCAAATAAGTATTGACATTGGTTGCGTCAGGTTCTAATTTGGTAAGGTTTTTTTAGATAACTCTGATTCAACTTTGAATACACTCAAAAGAAAAAGAAAGACTGTGCTGACAGAAGATTGTCGCTTTAAAATAAACATTCTCTCTGATGCCAAACTAGACTTAACCAAACTTCAAATACAATCTCTTAAAGTTGAATATGAAGGAAAAGAACAGGAACATAATTTCAGAATGAGCAAATTAAGGGAAGAAACGCAACACCAAAAAGATTTAAAGTGTCTTTTTCTTTTTTTTTATGGCAGTGGCACACACACTAAAGGGAGACCCTATGGCGCTCGACGAGCGGTGTGTGTGCGAAGATGTTGATTATTAGTGGGAAACAGATGTCCTGGGAGTGAGTTCCACAGTGATGCAGTGCGCCAGACAAAGGAGTTCTTGTAAAGCGATGTTCTAGGTGTTTCCAGTTGTACGACGAACTGGTGCGCTCTTGCCGTCTGTCGTGACTGTCTGACAGGAGCTGCTAGGGGCGGGATGAGGCGGACCAAATCCTGGGAATATCTGCCGTGAAAGTATCTGTAAAACAGAGATAACTCGGCTACATGTCTACGGTGTTCCAGACTATCTAGATTCCGGGTCAACTCCGGGTCGCCAACGAGACGCACAGCTCTCTTCTGAATGGAATCCAGCAGCTTTAGGGTGTGCTTTGGTGCGGCCCCCAGATATGTGAGCAATATTCTAAGCACGGTCTTATTTGCGCTTTGTAGAGCAAGAGCAACTGCTGCGGTGTATAGAGTTTTTTGTTGCGAAATAGCGCACCAAGCTTCTGGGAGGCTGATTTTGCGATGTTAGCAACGTGGTCATGCCAGGACATATTGCTGTTGACCGAGATACCCAGCAGTCCGATTGACGAGGATGAAGGAATGGTCGACCCTGCCATAATGATGTCAGGGCCCTCTGTATTGGCCCTCTTGGTAAACGTGGCTGCTTGGGTCTTTGCTGCATTGAACTGGACCAAATTTCGGTCGCCCCAAGTTTGAACTTTCTCCAGGTCTTGATGAATTGCTGTAATCTGCTCCTGTCTGCGGTGATGAGTCTCAGTCGCTGGTAAGGGTTTTTCTGATCTAAAGTCGGAGACAAGGGTACTGTCATCTGCAAAACTGTAAACAGGATTATTTGTTTCGGTCAGCAGGTCATTAATATAGATGAGGAACAGAGTTGGTGAAAGTATTGCGCCCTGAGGCACGCCCGCGTTGATGGTGAATGTGTCCGAGGTGTGTCCATCGACTGCAACGTGCAGAGATCGGCTGTTAAGGAAACTGGCAAGCCAGCTGCAGAGAGAGGCTGGCAGTCCGAAGGACGGTAGTTTGTTGAGCAGTCCGTCATGCCAAACTCTGTCGAATGCCTTTGAAATATCCAACGCAATCGCTCGAGACTCTCCGTAGTTCTCAATTGCCCTACTCCATATATGAGTGACATAGGCCAATATATCTCCTGTCGATCTCTCTTTGCGAAAGCCGTATTGATTATCGCTGATTATTTTGTTGTTCTCGAGGTACTTGAGTAGTTGCTGACTGACGTTCCGTGACTTTGGAGATTATTGGAAGCAAGGCAATTGGCCGACAGTTTGAGGACGTGGTTTTCTTGCCTTTTTTTGGAACAGGTTGCACTCGAGCGACTTTCCAAGAAGATGGGTAAATCCCCTTTCTGTAAGACAGAGAAAAAAGCCTGGAAAAAACGGGTGTTAGTTCGTTGGCGCAGTTCTTTAAGACGATGGCAGGTATTCCGTCCGGTCCTGATGCCTTTTGCGTATCTAGATTTTTAAGGATTTTACGAATATCACGGTGATGAAATTTGACTTCTGCCATGGTAGTGTTGATGTTCGATATGGTGGGGAGAGTCTTGCCTTGGGGGACGTTTAAGGTAGAGTGCGAAGAAAACATTTTGGCGAGCATGTTTGCTTTTTCCTTGGCTGTAGTCACCGTGATGCCACGTTCATCTGTCAAAGGTGGGAGAGACGTTTCTGTAAAGTTGTTACTTACTGTCTTTGCTACCGACCAGAAATTCCTGGAACCACTGGGGCATTGCAAAAGTTTATTCCTGATCCTTTGATTGTGTTTGTCCTTAGTTTCGTCGATAACACGCTTGCATTCGTTTCTCGCTTCGACAAAATAATTGCGATTTTCAGCGATCTGATTTTGCTGCCAGTACTTGTAGGCTTGCTGTTTCCTACCCTTAGCTCTTTCGCATCTTCTGTCGAACCAGGGCTTTTCTTTTGATGGTAACTTGATGGAATTTGGGATATATGCTTCCATTCCTGAGGAGATTACTTGCGTGATCTTTTCGCAGCAGACTGACGGGTCGTCAGCGCCAAAGCAGACGTCGAGCCAAGGAAAATCCAGGTAGAACTCCCTTAGATCGTCCCAGTTTGCAGAATTGTAATGCCAGATTTTTCGAGGCAATGGTGGATCCTTCTGTATCAGTGGCAATTCACAAACCGTTGTAATAAGTTTGTGGTCGGAAGTACCTAATGGCGGACCAACTGTAACTGTGTACTAGTCAGGATTGGTGGTTAGAAACAGATCCAGGAGGGCGGCGAATTCGCCTCTCTCTGAGATTCGAGTTGGTTCGTCTCCAATTTGAGTAAGCCCGCAGCTGATGGCGAATGCTTCAGCCTCTCTACCTTCGTTGTCGGTCTTGTTGTGATGTTTGAGCCAGTTGGTGTTGTGGGCATTGAAGTCTCCCAGAACGATTATTTCTGAACTGGGGTGATCGACCTGTATTGAGTCAAAGGTGGTAGCTAGTGTTGAGAAAAAGTTTTGGTAGGCTCTATCGCTCGGAGGGCGATAGAGACAACATATAAACTTGGTTAATCCCTTGGCGGTGAACTTGAGTCACATGACGTCAAGGTTGTTCGGTTCGAGTGTTTCCTCGCGGTGACATGAAAGGTCGCTTCGGACAAAAAGGCATATTCCGAACTTATGTCTAAATCGGGAATGTAAGTCGTAACCAGGATAAGGGTAGTTCACTGTTGTTGTTGTAGAACATACTTGTGTTTTTGTAAGGGCTAGTATGTGTGGTCTATTTGCTTGTAGATGTTGGTGTACCGAATTTATGTTTGTATTTAGGCCTCTTATGTTGCAGAAATCAATTCTAAATTGGTTCGGTATCTTTGCTGTCTGTGAAATGCGGAATGAAGGGCTGCCACCCAGCGCCCGGAGATCCGAATGGCCGGGGAGTTTACCTCCGGAATATTTTGATCCTGGAAGCATGTCCATTCTGTTTATTTCTTATATTAATGACTTGATAGATGTCTTAAGGTGTCGCTTTTTACTCTATGCTGATGATTTGAAAGTTTTCATACCTATTATTTCTAAGGATGACTGTGTAAAACTTCAAAATGATCTCACCTGCTTTACTGAATGGTGTAAATCCAATAAACTAAATCTTAATGTAAATAAATGTAAATCAATAACCTTCCATCGTAGGAGAAATCCGATTTTCTTTCAATATAGAATTGATGACATGGATTTGGAAAATGTTCATAATGTACGGGATTTGGGTGTAATTCTGGATCAAAAATTTACATTTGTCAACCATATAGTGGAAATTTCTAATAAAGCAATGAAGTTGCTGGGTTATGTCTTACGGTCACTTAAGGACTTCAACAATATTTATGTCTTAAAGGATGTCTATTGTGCAGTGGTTAGAAGTGTACTAGAGTATGGCTGTACGGTCTGGTCGCCATTTTATCAAAATCATATTAACCTCTTGGAAAAGGTACAGAGAAAATTTCTTCGGCACATTGCCTATAAGCTGGGAATACCCACTGAGACCATAAATTATGAGGACCTTTATACACTGCTGAATTTGCCCAAATTAAAAACCAGAAGGACCTATATAGATTTATGTAATCTCTTTAAATTATTAAATGAGCTCATTAATTCTCCTAGTCTTCTTGCTCAGGTTAATCTGCATGTACCTGCTAGACGTAACAGACGTGAGTACTTATTTAAAACACAATTTCATAGGACGAATTATGGATTTAATACACCTATTGACAGGATCTGCAGGTTGGCCAATGAGCTGCCCGATTCAATGGATATTTTTAATATGTCATTTACTCAGTTTAAGTCAGCAATTAGAAAGGCTCATTTCTGATATAGGATGTGCATTGCTGAATGATGTTATGTTGTTGTGCTGTTTCATGATTTAATTTTGATGCTTGACCATATGGAGATATTGTTTCTTTTTCTCTTTGTTTAATATGACTTGTTATTTTTAATTCCCATTATATTGTACTAGATTTTTATTTTTAAGGATTTTTTGTACACGCATTGTATGTAAAAAATGGTATATTCCGTTAATAAATGTATTATTATTATTATATTATTATATTCCTACTGTGGAATCCGGAACCACCAGCGCGGAAACGGAACGTGATTTCGGGAAAACCACTTAGCGCCTCCCAGTTCTGGTGGGGTGGTCTTTCACCGGACGATGCGGGTAGGCGTATGCATCTACCACCTAGGGCCGCTTCCACTGGATGCATCGGCCTCAGACTCTTTCCTTTGGTGGTCCCTAGTCTGACAGGGGTAAAAATAGGGTTTGTTGGGTCTCTCCCTAGTGATCAGCTCCAGACTTTGTACTTCGGTGTTCTCCAGCCTGGGGGAGGACGATGAGATTTGATGGGCCACATCCCGTGGCAACTCGGAATGGCGAGGGCGTCACTCCCCGTAATCAAACTGCTCTCACCAGTTTGACGTTCATGCCAGCTAATACAATGCAGCCGCTCTCGTCACAAACTGTCATTGATCAGCTTCAGACTTTGTACTTCGGTGTTCTCCAGCCTGGAGGAGGACGATGGGATTTGATGGGTTTCATAATTGAACAACAAAAAATAGATTTGGTAATTAAAAAAAAATGGATAAAGTGTAATATTTATAAGTATTAGTATTTCCTTATTTGTTAATACAAATAGGGTCTAAAAATAATGTTAACTGGATGTTACTGTTTTTTGTAAATATACGTTTTATAGTTGAGTTCCTTTTCATTTACCTTTGAATACATATTATTTTTGCAACCATCTATCTTATAATAGATTACAATTCCATTAAAAAGAAACTACCTACAACATGAAAAAAGCAATGCGTGTAAAAAATCAAATAAGAAGACTAATACAGAACAGCAGAACTTTATTGTACTGGCTATGCGAAATAATCGTCAATAAGGTTCTGACTTATAGTGCGACCATTTTGGTTCCCATCTTAGAATATATTTGCATTTATATCTTCCTCTGGTTCATCGACATCTACATGTTCAGGTACAGGATCATTATTATTAATAGCGATGTAGGGTAGTACTGCCATGCCGTAGCTACAATTATTGCCATGACTGTATCTAATTTAACCCTCATTTCCAACCTTAAAACTTGAAAGCGTCTCTTCCATACCCGATATTGCCTTTATACCACATTTCGAGTTCTAATTTGGGACTCATTATATAATCGCTCTGCTTGTGTTTGTGGAACATGCAATGGGATCATTAAGTATTCACTTAAAGTGTAACCTGAATCACCTAATAAGAAACTGTTACCATATGAGTGTTCATCAAATCTGGCTTTTAACCTACTATTTGCAAATATTGTACCGTCGCGTCAGCTTCAGATCCAGGCCATCTTGCAACAATATCAGTTATGTTCAGCTTTGAACCTGTCACTGTTTGTACATTCAATGAAAACCACCCTTTGCGATTCCTAAAGTTCTCTCCAATGTGTCCACCTATAAAAGGAAAGAAATATATCCCTGCCTAATTAAACTTTTCTTAGTAAGATTGTTGATTGACTAATATAGGCGGATTTGTCAACCAACGGTAAGATCTAGTACTCAATAATACCTGGTGATTGAATTTTAACATGTGAACAATCAATTGTTCCAGTGACATGTGGAAATCTTGCAATTTCAAAAAATAAATTTTTTTTCATCGTATTTCTTCTAATGCTTGAGGAAGTCTAATAAATTGGGGTGACATGTTTGCTATTGCATTTTATACAACTTTTATAGTTGTAGAGGCTGTCGAGTCATGTATTCTTGCGAAATCTGCTGCTACAATTATCATGGACTCGCTTGCATAAAACCGTAAAGTGAGTAAAAGTTGTGTTAGTGGATCTATTGCGTGGTTTCTAAAACCGCGATTAATCAAATAAAGAAAAGACAAGTTAATGTGGCTGATGAACTATATTCATATTTGTATGTGCATCCGTAATGACTATAGATGCTCACCTATTAGTTGGACGTTTTAATAAATGATTTATGTGCATCACAACCTCTTGCACAGATTGTTTCGAAATTCTAAATCGTTGAAGAAATTCAAAATCATTCAATGTATCCATATAATTCGGACGAACACGAAACACCCTATTTCGTCGTGGCTGCTCAATAATATTTATAAAATCATCTTCATCATCAGTTAATAACTCTTCAAATATTTCAAACACATCCATATTATAATGTTATATTCCGTAAATCGATAATTCCAAAATCAATACCCGCCAATACCTATTTCATTTTAAGATTGTAGGGTATATAAATCAGCATTTGCGCATGTTCTTCCTTAGATTCCGTGGTTTAACCTGTACTCTATCTAGCGATTAGATTTAATACGGGGCTAGTCATGTTTAAACTGCACATTCTTAAAAATCCGAATACATAAAACTAGTATTATTGGTAATCTGAAATTTAATCCTAAGGTTGGGGTGTAACGGAATATAAGTTTATTCCGCTCCACTGAATTCAGTTTTATTACCAGTGATTTTCCATGTTTGTGATATGAATCGCCAGTGACATCTATTCGGGAATGGGTATATTTCGTGCAAGTAATTATTTAAGAAGAACAGGTAGGGACGCTGGTTTATACCTACAATTTGCGGATTCGTGTCGCTGTAGATTTCTATCTTGAGTAGTGACATCTATTTGGGGATGGGCTTATCTCATGTAGTAGGTAATTGGAAAGCGTAGTTCGCTATTGAATACCTACCATTTATGCATTTAATTTAATACGGATTACTATAATTAGTATATATTGTGTATTTCTTTGATTTCACGCCGCATGACCCATAGTAGTGGTCAAATGATCTAAATTATCCAATGAGAACATCGAAAATCAGAATTTGTTGAACGTCTTGAATTTTGAAAGAAAGGTCGTTTATCTTGTTGGTGACGCCTGACTGGGTAAGTGCTAGTTTTTGATCTTGAAATATTTTATTCATCTTGCATATATTTCCCTAATTTTTTAATTTTTTAAATACATAATTAATAATTGTTTCTGATTCACTTAATCATATTCTGCTTAAGCAAGAAATTAGCATTTTTATATTCATTTCACTTTCGATTAACTTACAACTTCAATACTCTTAATTTTTTTTAGTGACCGTTCGGTAAAAATACCGATTTATTGGTGAATAATTTCATGTCCCATTGGTCAAACTCATGTAATTTGATAAAGGTTTAATCCAAATTTACAGAGAACGTAATTATTTCATCGTTTAGCGGTCACACACATTGTTTTACGTATTTCCATTTAAATTGAACAATATTGTTTGGGAAATTCTTGGATTCTAAATATTCCTGTGAAGGTAGTAAATTGAATTTTCAGTAGAATTCCTTCGAATTTTCCCTCATAATATTGCTGGTTTAATATTTTTCTTTTTAGGCTTATTTCATTAATATTTCAGTTTATTTGTAACATCAAGCATATAACTAATAGCACTTGCCCTGTCGCGTCTCAACACTGATGTATCGACGTTAATTTGCATTTATGAGGGGTTGAGCTCACATGCGTAAATTTACCTGTTTTTTTTTTCTTATCTTTTATCTTGATTCATATCTCAATGCGAGATAATGATTACCTTGTCTGTATCTTTAATTAATTGAGGTGTAATTACACTCAATTACCATTTATGTGTCAAGGGCCATATAGAAAGGTAATAGAAATTACTTATTTTGAGTTATATGACTCGTTTATAGAGAGGTTGTACCTCTATTTTTCTATCTATCATTAAATTCAAGTTATCTTTTATTTAAATTTGCCGAGAGCCACTGTTTGGAACGTAGTTCCATCATTTTCTTTTGAATTTTAAATTTCAGTCATAATTTCTTTTGAATTTCATGTCTCAAAGTAAAGAAAAAATATATCTTGAGTAACAGTAGCTAATAACTTTCCATAACCGTAGTTATTTATAAGTTTTGTTCAACTTAAAATTGTAATTTAAGTTTTTGATGATAGTAGTGCTGTAGCACTACAGACATGACACTATTTCTTGTCGTCTGACAATACACGTACTTCTTACCCCTGCCGGACGATAAAGTTATTAACCTTTCTTTTGCATCGTGTATGGTAACCTCGCGTCTTACCGCCCTTAGTTTTAATGCTAAATAAGGTAAAATTATAAAAATAGGGGGTTTCCATTTGAAAAAAATTACAACGATTTTTTCATTTAAATTTTTAACGTTATTTTTTGAGCACCCTGTATTTATTTAATATAAAAATGTCTACACAGTCCACTAAAATAGATCCCCTTCTACAAGGAAACCAACTCCAATTAAATAATAAAGGATTTCAATAGGAGAAATTTTTGACATAAAATTAAAAAAATGTCAAAAACGGTTAGACTTAGGTATGAGATATTATATATAAAATATATCTAGAATTTTTCGAGGAATTCAAAAGTGCCTTAATATACAGGGTATTCTATTTAAAATAAAGAAGTTGTTACTTGTCCACGAAAATACGAACCCCCTGTAATATTTTAAAAATCTAATTAAATCCAAACAACTTTTATATTAAACTGTTTTTGGCACACCCCGTAGATTCTGAGATAAGGTGTCATCCCATTATAAACGGGTCACCCTGTACACCGGTCACTGCTTTCGAACAGAACAGACCAGATCTCACATTACTAAATAAAAAGAACAAGATCACATATCCAATAGACGTAGCGATACCAACAGACTTTTCTTAAGGACTTAGTTCACACCGGTCTGTCTAGGGAAAAACCGGAAAAATCCCGAGAAAAAATTAAGAGCGATTATAAACTCACCTGAAAAGGATAATATTACCAAATAAGAAATATTTTAATATTATTTCAGGTCATTTTGAACATGTATAATAGGTAGAAAATATATGAATCGTTATGCAAAGGTATATTTTACTACTTGTAAAATGATTGTGTGCGATATATAGTAATTGAAGTTGTGTGCTCTCAAACATTTCTAAATAGACTATGTCAAATCAGGGCGGTCCATTTGAAAAAAAAACACATAATGAACAGCCATGATCATTTACTTCTTTTGCTAAAAAAAACCTTGCGGTTCATAAAAACCTGGCAACTTTTATATTTAAAGTTTTTTAAAATAATCTCTCTAGGGATGCTCATTGACGTACGTGGCTTCTACATTAAAAATCTGAACATTACTGTATAGTCATTCATTTAATTTAAAAAAATGTATATTAAAAGAAGTAATGTGAAATAAATAACTTTTTTTTTAAAAGTAACATTAATTAACCATTTTCTGATGGAATTATTTATATTTTTTATATTATAATTTTTATTTGAATGCGTAAATAACATTAATATGTAAAACAATGAGTTAAGGGTTAATTTTTTGACCCGTTAAATAACTTCTATCAGAAAATGGTGTGTTAAATGTTATTTTTTTTATTATTAAAGTGACATATGCAACGTACTTTTGATTTATTACTACTTAGTGCTTAAAAACAAAAAGAAGCCAAGTTGTTTAAAAAAAACCTACACTTTTATTAAGCCAACGATATCAACTGTATAAATCTGGTACAAATACCTCTAATGCCGAATTTTAGTTACACGTTATTTTAACATACTAGCATTAGAAAATTAGTGTATCCGCACAAAGTACCTACCTGCGATAATTCACCAAAAACTTCTTTAAAAATAAATGTTTTAGCCCGAAAAATCAACCGTTTTCTACTAACGCGCGCAAGTCAAGAAACCCGTAACGCGTTTGACGATGATAAGTCCTGCTCGAAGGACCGCCGAAGAATTTTATCCTGCGAGAGATCGTAACGGTTCACAGGACGAATAAATCTGCGGCAGGAAAATTGAAAGCCGACGGTTTAACCCGCGTGCAGACACTAGAAAGGGGGGAGCATCGATTCGCTAGCCAGAACGCGATGGTAGGTAATGGTAAAAACCCTGAGTACAGGCCGCGCCGCTGGGGTTTTTCAAGAGGTTTGTGGAACCAGTGACGTCATTAGTATTGCATATATGAAATCGGTTCGGACTATGACACGCTGTATTTTAAAAAGGTGAAACGTGCGGTTGTTAACATGCAAATATTATAATTATTTAGTTTTAAACGGCTCGGCTGGTGAAGTACCTTTATATCTATACCAAACCGGTATATTGGGATTTCAAAAACATGTAATTGTTGACGTTAACTGTTGTTATTTATTTATTTTTATATTTATTACTGTTTTTCTGGCAACTATCTGTAGGTATATATGCAACTAGTGCGAGAGCATCGACTGATCCGTCAAATTTTATTTCATGTTCTTACCAAAGAGATTAAGTTTGCTAGTCTGGGGGAATTAACTGACATAGTTTTTGCTTAATATTAACTCGGGCTAAGCTGCCAGAACTATTTTGACTTAAGCCTAATTTTGGCTGTACAATTAGGAATTATGAATGATGTTTAATTAATTATTCGTTTGAAACTGGGAATTAAGACTTTTTACTTGATTCTGACTTTGAAACTTAGTATTACATTGAATAGTTCAGACTGAGAATTTACGAAATTCTGATTTTAAAACTCAGAATGTAGCTTATTTATGGCTATAAAACCGAATTTATATATATTTTCATAACTTTGAGATTGAAACCTGGCCTTAGATTAAGTAGTCCAAACTGGAAGTTATGTAGGGTTTCTTAATTCCTAGTTTGAGACTCGGAATTAAATCTAATTTTCGCATCAAATATGAAATACGGACTTACAAATTGATGCTTAATTCTAAATTTGATGATGGGTATTAAGCTTAAATATGATAATTAAGACCTCTGAGGTAAATGTAGCATTTAAATTCAAACTCGGAATGGGAAGTATTATTCTCTCTTTTCGAGAAAAACCGTTTCAGTATGGAAAAACTGCCTTTCAGAGCCCTTTCGAAAACAAAAACACCAAAATCAGTAATTTTTTGACAAAGAAATCTTTTTTCCCGAACCGTTAATACACTAATTCTGAGTTCAAAACTTGTAATTAATTTTCATTCTAACTTGTAAGGTTTTTGCTTAATTCCTAACCTTGGAACACAAAATTAATGACTTCTAGACTCATAACTAATTTTCCTCAATTCTGAGTAAAGTACCTTTTCTTATATGCAATGAGACTAATTATTTTGGTTTAATAATCGTCTTTATGTTATTCCGATTATTTGTCTTTATATATATATATATATATATATACAGGGTGCTACAAATTCGTTTCTTTGTATGGGTATCTCGAAAACCGTAAGAGATACGTGGTCGGTTAAATTGGGGCAAAGTTGGGCAATTTAAGGGTGATTGATATGCCGTCGAGAAATTTAGAAAATTCCGTCTACTTCCGGAGATATCCGTAAAAAACCGAAAATCAACTATTTTATTTTTATTTTTTCCTGCCTTTGTTTGAAGAGATAAAGTAAAATAAATGTCACTTTCTTGTTGCCACTTTTTCTCCTCTATAAGCTGGAGGTATCAAATTTTAAATCCGACGTTTCGCTTTCGGGCCCCCTTCATCAACTTCATTTTTTTAAATACGGACCTGGAATTTTTATCTAATTTTTAAAAAGCCTTTGGTCTCCTAAAACCAACGATGTATCGCACTTATCAATAAATCAACAAATCTAGATTTTTTCCATAAGAGATAATGTGTTAAACAGAGATGGGGCGATCTTTTCTGAACCGATTTCACGTATGACAATATTTGTTACCACTATCGGACAAGTGTGATACATCGTTGGTTTTGGGAGACCAAAGGCTTTTTAAAAATTAGATAAAAAACCCAGGTCCGTATTTAAAAAAAATAAGTTGATGATGGGGGCCCGAAAGCGAAACGTCGGATTTAAAATTTGATACCGCCGTCTTGTAGAGGAGAGAAAGTGGCAATAAGAAAGTGACATTTATTTTACTTTATCTCTTCAAACAAAGGCAGGAAAAAATAAAAATAAAATAGTTGATTTTTCGTTTTTTTACGGATATCTCCGGAAGTAGACGGAATTTTCTAAATTTCTCGACGGCATGTCAATCACCCTTAAATTGTGCAACTTTGCCCCAATTTAACCGACCTCGTATCTCTTACGGTTTTCGAGATACCCATACAAAGAAACGAATTTGTAGCACCCTGTATATATTTTTTAGTTTTACAACGATATATCATAGGATGGATATTTTCTCTTCTAAAAATGATGCGCTAACGCCACTTTCATGAACTTCAATATGGTCGCATTTTCATATTAACAATTTTTATAAAAGAACGGAAAAAAATATCTAGAAACCTACTCTGATACTCAATATTTTCTGTTTATTTTATATTTAAAATATTTTATACATTTTCATTCACGAAATACGCAACAGGTCGCAGGAATAAACTCTAATTCTGCTTTTTCGTCTCAAAATTAATGAACATTTGTTAAGTTCTAGTTTGGAACTTAGAATTTAAGGTTAATTCTGACTTTAAAACTCAGCATCAAAACATTTTACGTAATTCTCACTTTGCAATTTGTAGCTAAGCCTAACTGTGTTTGAAAATTAAGAATGTTTCCTTAATATTCAGTTTTATGTTGATTTTCAAACTCGAAATTAAGCCCAATTTGAATTAAGGGACTCTTATTTCTGAGTAGGGAAACTATTGGTCGTTAATTAAGATTAATTATAATTCTGAAACTCGAAATTAAGATAAATTTTCTCATAATTATTAATCTAGAAATAAGCTTTTTGAAAATAACCGTTTTTTCCGGAACCATTTAAACTCTTATTCTGCTTTTTGCTGTTCAAAATGAATGAACATTATTAGTTAAGTTCTAGTTTGAAACTCAGAATTAAAGATTATTTCTGACTTTAAAACTCAGAATCAAAGCGTATTGCGTAATTATGACTCTGAAACTTGGAACTAAGCCTAACTGTGAGATTCAGAATATACAATTTTTCCTGAATAGTCAGTTTAATGTTGACTTTAAAACTCGAAATTAAATGCAATTTGAATTAAGGGGCTATTAATTCTGAGTAGGGAAACTAATGCTAGTTAATTCAGATTAATTTTAAGTCCAATGTTCTCAGAATTATTAATCTAAAAATAAGCTTTTTGAAAATACCCGGTTTTTCCTGACCACTTAATCTCTAACTCGGCTTATTCGTTTCAAAATGAATGGACATTTGTTAAGTTCTAATTGCCTAATTCTGACTTTGAAACTTGAAACTAAGCTTAACTGTGAATTTCAAAATTAAGAAATTTTCTTGAATATTCAGTTTAATGTTGACTTTCAGACTCGAAATTAACCCCAATTTGAATTAAAGACTCTTAATTCAGAGTAGGGAAACTAATTCTAGTTAATTAAAATTATTTCTAATTCTGAAACTCGAAATTAAGTCTAATATTCGCAGAATTATTAATCTAAAAATTACCTTTTTTTTGAAAATAACCGGTTTTTCTTGAACCGTTTAAACAACCATTCTTAGTTTAAAGCTCGTAATTAATTTTAATTCTGACTTTAAGATATTTGCTTAATTCTAACTTTGAAACACAGATTTTAATATGAATTTTAGACCCATATAATTATGGGTTAGGCATTTTACTCAATTCTGAGTATAACACTCAGAATTAACCTAATTTTTATAGTATAATTTATAAATGAAGATTTTGCTCGACTCTGAATTTTAAACTTTGATTAATTCTTATTGTGATTTTCCAACCCAAAAATATTGAATATCTTTTATGTACTAATATAAAACTCAGAATTTAAGGTTAATTCCGACTTTAAAACTCAGAATCAAAGCGTTATGTGTAATTCTGACTTTGAAACTTGGAACGAACCTAAATGTGAATCAAATTTAAAATTGTTTCCTGACTATTCAGTTGACTTTCAAACTCGAAATTAAGCACAATTTGAATTAAGATCTCTTAATTCAGAGTAGGGAAACTAATTCTCTTTAATTAAGATTGCTTCTAATTCTGAAACTCTAAATTAAGTGTAATGTTCTCAGAGATATTAATCTAAAAATAGGCTTTTTGATAATAACCGGTTTTTCCTGAACCGTTTAAACACTAATTCTTAGTTTTAAGCTCGTAATTAATTTTAATTCTGACTTTAAGGTGTTTGCTTAATTCTGACTTTGAAACACAGATTTTAATACGAATTTTATGGGTTAGGAATTTTTCTCAATTCTGAGTAAAACACTCAGAATTAATCTAATTTTTATTGTATAATTTGCGAAATTCGTACTTTAAAACTAAATTTAACGTTAATTTTAAGCTTGAAACTATAGGGATGAAGTTTAATTCTGACATCGAAGTATTTAAGGTTAGTTTGGGTTAGCCTAGAACTAAGCCTAATTGTGTGTTTCAAAATTAAGATTCTTTCTCTGCATATTCAATTTAATGTTAACTGAATTAAGCCCAATTTGAAATAAGAACTCTTAATTATTCTAAATTGGGAAAATCGAAATTAAAGCGTTTTTAACTAATTCTTGTTTATTCTAACTCTGAAACATAGAATTAAGTCTAATTCTGACTTTCATTCTCGGAATTATAAATGTATAAATAAGTAATTACGTATATCCATTCTCCACGCCTTTGTATCATATAAACTAATTGATTTGTCAAATAAATTAGGCAATTCTTCTTTTATTTTAATGAAAACATGAAAATTCAACAAGAAAATTATATATTAAATAAGGTATAATTTGTGTTAAATCGTACATATTAATCTTAAATTATTTTCTGCCATCTGTAATCTAGATACATACTATATAAATATTAAATTATCAAATATTTAGGTTTTATCAAAAATTTTGGTTTTTTTTAGATTGTTTCTCGATCATATTTCTTAGAGTCGCCATTATTTAATGTAAATTGTCGCTAAAACATTTCAAATGAAGAAATTTGCAAGCGAATTTCATCATATAAAGTTATACATTATCTGGGAAGTAGTATTTTATATAATATATAGTAAACTAAAACGTACCTAAAATAATGAAATAAATGGCAGTACTGCACCTATCGATTAGTCATACTCCAATAATTAATAGTTATCTTATTATGATTACCTTATAGGCTGTGGAATGAAAACTATTGCTTCATCTAATATTCTTATAATTCATTTGATGGTAGTATACCTTTCGCGTCTCATTGGTATTCAACTTCAAAGAATATTTTAAATTTTTTATGTCAGCCACCAACTACGGGTGACCGAACTGCAACATATATACATGATGCCCTAACTTAAAATTTTCCGTTGTCCTCCTCCAAAACGTATTTTTTCCGTTTCTGTGAGTTATTACGTCACAAGTGCGATTATTCAAAATGAAACAATTTTTATTAAATTTTTATGGCCGAGTTTCTTTTGGTGGTCTTTAACCTATTGAAACTGGCGAGAATCGAAAACTGGTGAGAATTTTTTAAGCTGGTATATTCTCACGATTTGTATTTTTTAACTGTGACCCACGCCTTACTTAGCGTGTAAGAGAGTAGCTCAGATTTAGGAACGCACTACGTCAAGTTGAGAAGAGATAATAAAGGAGACACATCGATAAACATAATAACAAGTTTATTTACAAACAAACTTAACAACGGTTAGACTGTATACTAATAAAGGCGTGTTTAAGTTTATAGATGAATTAAGAGTTTACACTATACCCAATTAATATTAAATGCATGTCTTCTCGAGGTAGCCTAATAAAGTTTATGTGAGCGGAGTTGTCTTTTATTTATGTATTCGTTCTGATATCTATAAGGTAAGTCTTTCTGGTTTAAGTTTATCACAAATTGCTAAGGAACTCTCACTACTTTTTAAAACTCCCCAAAAACTATCCCTTTACTGGACATTATGATATTTCACTCGTAAATTCGACTCTCTCTATACTTTTAGTAGCCCCCGAATGCCATATATCTGTGCATACGTTCATCCAGGTTAGGTAAGGACCTGATCGCCCTATGCCTGTGCATAGGTGTTCACAGATATGGGGGTTGTGGGATAGAAAAACTAGAAGTGGACGTACCTGTGTACTGCCCCGCAACTAGATTGAGCGGAATTGAGAGACCCGAAAGCCTGATGAACTTAACGTTTGCCTGCATATTTATATGTTACAAAATGCTGATGGCTGCATCATTAAGGATTAAAATCGCTCCCATCGACCGCTCAAGTTGTTTATAATTAACAGTGAATGTTTATATAACATTTGTCAAGTTCAAGTTCAAACTTACGACAAGATGATATTTAGTTAATACTTTTAAGTAGTTCACAATATTTTTGAAAAAGAACCCAATTTGGGTCGTTCTAGCACCGGAATCGGCGAACGCAGTTCGATAGAGAATTTCTAGAAGAAGAAGACTTTGATTTTTCAGGTAAAATGTACCAAATCAATTTTTAGATAAAAAAAAAGAATGGTTTTATTTTTTCTTCTCAAAAAGTATGGTGATAATCTGCGCAAAAAACATTTTCAGAAGATACTTTGGAAATTATGATGCTTTTTATACAGGGCGAGGTAGATGAATTTAAGCTTTTCGCCATTTCGAGTTTTGACACGACACGTCACCACTTAATATTTTTTACTGAAAAATCGAATAGTCTGAAACAACCAAGAGAAAGAGAGAGAGAGAGAGAATTGAAGGGAGCTGACGCTGGTACCCGCCTCTGCTACTGCAACCTATGTGGGTTTATTGTAGCACACCGAACCATGCTTAGAGGACCTCATCCAGTCCGGTCTTCCTAACCAGACTTCACAAATGGAGTTCCGGCTACCCTCCATGTACCTTGCAGGTACGCGTTTGGTCTCTCCCAGCCTTGCATGTATGGAGAGAGCGACACACTCGTACCACACGTGTTTTGGAGTTTTCTCCTCCTCCTGCCAGAACCGGTTCAGAAAATACCCTGAAAATTATGATGCCTTTTATACAGGGTGAGGTAGATGAATTTAAGCTTTTCGCCATTTCGAGTTTTGACACGACACGTCACCACTTAATATTTTTTACTGAAAAATCGAATAGTCTGAAAGAACCAAGAGAAAGAGAGAACTGAAGGGAGCTGACGCTGGTACCCGCCACTGCCACTGCAACCTATGCAGGTTTATTGTAGCACATGCTTAGAGGACCTCATCCAGTCCGGTCTCCACAAATGGAGTACGCGCTCCTTCATGTACCAGGTCCGGGTTTGGTCTCTCCCAGCCTTGCATGTATGCAGAGAGCCTCACGCTCGGACCACACGTGTTTTGGAGTTTCCTCCTCCTCCTGGCAGAACCTGTAGCGGCTATTATCTGCCAGGCCGATCTTTTCCATGTGTCTGTTCATTCTACAGTGCCCCGTCAGCTGACCCACTAATATTTTTATCGTCTTGCGACTCCGCTTAAGTAGATCTGCCTGCAGTAAACTTTGGGGGGGGGGGGGGGGCGTGTTTATTAACTGTTTGGCATGTAGTTGCCCCGGTCAGTGTTTGTAATCACCAGTTAAAGATTGTTTATCCATCCAGTTTTAACTGCTGTTTTGAAGGCTCTTCCTGCTATCCCGCAGTAGGACTCAAGTCCCAACGTAACTGTTTAATCTATATTCGCTGGTAAATAAATACACGAACTCTTCGCTTAATAATGGACTGTATGTATTAATTATTTTAGCATTACATTAAAGAATAAAGTGACTATAACTATAACAAACAAAACTGAGACGTAAATCGTACGGCGAACAAAGGAATATAATGTCCCATATCAAAGGTCGACAAAATACCATCCCTCTTCTGTTATCTTGAAGTGCCCTCTTTTAGGCCAAATGTTCTCGCGTACAGCGTTGCCACTAGCAGCACCCCACGACCAGGCACTAAAGATGCTTAGAGGACATAACATGCCGCCCTCCTTGAAAGCAACGTCTTTCAATATAGCATCAATCCCTGTTACTGTTCTGCTCTATTGGTAAAACGCATACTTCCGATACTGCTCTCTTTATTAAACCCTTAGAAGTCTTTATTGTCACCACACGACATTTATTGTCACTGCCTAGATGAAGGGACATCACTTTACCGAGGCGCCAACACAGAGGAGGTAAATTAGCCTCCTTAACTATAACCATAGTGCCAATTTTTATGTGGTCATTTACCACAAGCCACTTGTTCTTCTGCTGCAGCTGGGTCAAGTAATCCTTGCTCCATTGACGCCAAAATCCTTGAACCATATGGGTTAACAAATCATACCTTTTTAGTCGGTTCATATTTGCATCTTGAAGATCCGTCTGAGGCAATGATGCAAGTGAGGTTCCCATTAGGAAGTGACCGGGTGTAAGGATATTTAGGTCATCAGGATCTTCTGAGAGAGGAGTAAGGGGTCTCGAGTTTAGGCATGACTCCACCTGAACAATGACTGTTTCGAATTCCTCATATGTTAATTTTTGAATGCCTACCACCCTTCTAATATGATATTTGGCGGATTTCACCACGGATTCCCATATACCACCAAAGTGCGGCGAACGGGGGGGAATGAAATGCCAACGTATCCCCCTCTGGGCAAAATATTCCGAAAATGCTGACTGAGTATCAGTGCTACGCAAGAAGGTATAAAGATTTTTTATTTCATTATTGCTGCCAACAAAATTTGTCGCATTGTCGGAATAAATATTGGAACATAAACCCCTACGTCCAACAAACCTCTTAAAACAATTAAGAAAACCGGGTGCACTTAGGTCGTTTGCAATTTCAAGGTGAACCGCCTTAGTGGCAAGGCACACAAACGCACATAGGTAAGCTTTAACCGTCCTAAAACCTCTTAGTTTGCTTACCTTAATGTCAAAAGGACCCGCGTAATCAATTCCACAATTAGTAAAAGGTCTGCTCGGAATAACCCTAGCCCTTGGTAGGTTCCCCATAATATTATTAAGATCCCTGGGCTTAACCCTATAACATACGATACATTTACTTAAAACATGCCTAACTATTCTTCTTCCTGTAATAGGCCAATATTTTAATCTTAAGCTAGCAAGTAAAGCTTGAGGTCCCTGATGTAAGCATTTGTAATGTTCGTTTAGTATAATAAGCTTCGTTAAAACATGTTTATTAGATAAAATAATTGGATGCTTTTCGTGAAAACTCAAATTGGAACATTTTAATCTTCCACCCACTCTAAGAGTTCCGTCATGCCCTAAAAAGGGAGTCAAGGAATTTAGCTTACTATTTTTTGGGATCATTCTACCTGCCTTTAGGCATTTTATTTCGACAATAAATGATTGTTCCTGGGCCAATTTAATTATAGTTATGGATGAATACTCAAGTTCATCAACAGATAGTGGACCACTTATTAACTTAATTTTCAGCCTAGATCTTTGCAAATTAGTTTTAAAACGAAAACAATAAGCAACCACTCTCATCATCCTTGGGAAACTGGAAAATTTCTCAAAAATACTACAGTCAGAAGCCCCCAAAAATGTTTGCTTCACAACGCGCCTTTCAGGCGGATTCACCAATTTGATCATCTCCCTGTTATCGAAATATTCATCATTTTGAGATAAAAACCTAGGACCTTCCCACCATATGTTACAGTCTTTCAGAGCGTTTGGATCAATTCCCCTGGAAAGCACATCTGCTGGATTAGAATTCGATGGTACATGACGCCATTTATACTTTTCCGTAAGTTTATGAATTTCTGATGTCCTATTTCCTACAAACGTCTTCCATTCCACCGATTCGCCAGCCAACCAAGAAAGCACGATGGTCGAATCTGTCCAGAAATAAACTTCACTCGGAATAAATAATAGTGTTTTCAGGACTTCAGATCCCAACCTTGCAGCAAGTAACGCGCCACATAACTCTAACCTCGGCAATGATACAACTTTTAAAGGGGCAACTCGTGATTTTGAACACAAGAGTCTACAATGAATGGATCCTGAACTGTCTTCTGACCTTGTGTAAATACACGCACCGTAGGCTAGCTGCGAGGCATCAGCGAAGACATGTAGCTGAATATTTACAGAATTTTGTGCTATGACTCTTCTAGGTATTTGCAACGAATTTAAAGCGCCTATTTGAAGTTGAAAATGTTCCCAAGCAGTTTTAAGATCTGAACTAACCTCGTCATCCCAATCTAACTTTAATCGCCATAATGCTTGTAAAATTAATTTTGCCCTGACTAATACTGGTCCTACCATACCTAGAGGATCAAAAATTTGAGCCACTCTGGACAAGACTTTCCGTTTAGTAATCCGTTCTGAATTTAAATCTAAACCATCTGTATTAACATAAAAATTTAAAGTGTCTTGCACCGAATTCCAGCATAAACCCAAAGTTTTGTGATTTTCCCCGCCCTCAGCAATATAATGTTTAACTTCCATTCTGCAGTCACCCTCTAGAACCGCTCTTTCATTTGACATCCATTTTCGTAAAACCATTCCAGCTGACTCCAATATCCTACTAATTTCTAATTTAAGTGTTTTAGCCGCCGCCACAGTGTCAGCTCCTGTCAGTAGGTCATCCATGTAAAAATCCCTTAGGATTGCCCTGGAAGCATCTGGCAACTGATTGGCAAAATCACGTGCTAATTGCACCAAACACCTTACAGCTAGAAATGAGGCCGGCCCTGTTCCATAGGTAACAGTATTTAGACGGTACACAGCAACTGGTTGATCAGGATAAAAACGCCAAAGAATGCGCTGGAAATCTCTTTGGTTCTCGTGGACTAATATCTGCCTGTACATTTTCTCGATGTCTCCTGAAATTACTACTTGATGATGCCTAAATCGAATCAAAATATTAAACAAATCCTCCTGAAGTTTTGGACCCACTAACAACTTATCATTCAACGAGACGCCACTGTCTGTTGCTGCACTAGCGTCAAAAACAGTTCTCAGCTTGGTTGTTGAAGAAGTTTCTTTCAGCACTCCATGATGTGGCAAATAGTATATGTCCTTATTATTGCCCCCCATTAACTCAGAAGACGACTCTAAAGAACCTACCTTCGACATATGACCCAAGTCAATATATGTCTGCATAAACTCCTGATATTGTTCCCTAAATTTTTCATCCTTAGTAAGACGCTTTTCTAAGCTATTAAACCTCTTTATTGCTGTAGCCAACGAATCACCTAGAACTTGGTCGTTTGCTTTCATAGGTAGGGATACCACAAACCTACCATCGTCATCCCTCAATGTTGACTCGCGAAATATTTCTTCACATCTTACTTCATCCTGACTAAATTTTTTCTCCTCTGGAAATTCCTCTAATTCCCAAAATTTCTCTAGCTGAGCCTGAATACAGGTATTTGAACTAAAATGACAGACCTGCTTATTCCTAGCTTCCCATTTGTTAAGTCCGACTGGTCCTGCCACAACCCAACCAAATTTAGTTTTTTGCATTGTTGGTTTCCCATTTCCTAATGAAATCTGGCCGTCACATAATATGTCCCAAAAAACCTCTGAGCCTAACAGCACATCTATTTCTCCAGAACAACAAAATTCAGGATCTGCCAAAACCAAATCCTTTGGCATATTTAAATTATTTATATTTATAGAAACTGAAGGAATATTGTCAGATATTTTATTTATTACCAAGAAGGAAGCAGAGAAATTAAAATTTTGATACGTTGACTCGACTTTTGTGCTAACATAATATTTAATATCAGTAACACCTGCGCCAATACCTAGAATAGTCATATTTATACGTTTTTGTGGAAGACCTAGCTTATTATGCAGAGATTTTGTTATAAAACATGATTGTGAACCCGAGTCCAACAATGCTCGAACAGAATGCAATTTTCCCTGACTATCCATGATTTTGATCGTAGCAGTAGATAGTAATATTTGTGATTTGATTGGCTCAGCAGCTAATAAAGAGTTACTCTTATGACCCTGATTGCCCCCTGATGGTGTATTTTCGTGCCCATTATTATCTAAACTATTCCCTGAATTATCGCCTTGCTTATTATTTATGTCTTCTTGATGTAACAAAGAATTATGCCTTTTGCTGCAGTACTTGCATCCCTTATATGTGCAACTTTGAACCCTATGCCCGGGACGAAGACAATTCCAACATACCTTAGCCTTTTCAACCATTTCCCGCTTATTTACCAATGACATTCCCATAAACTTTTTACAAGCGTACAGTGGATGATATTCCTTGCTGTTGCAAACAATACAGCCAGATTTTTCCGCAACAAATAAAGTTGACTTATATGTTTTGCCCTTATTTTTTAAAAAATTATCTGAATTATTCAAATGCACCCGCCTTTTATCTAAGTCTTCTAAAAATGATTTCTTAGCACTATCTGGTTGAATTAACTTGCACCTGTGAGACAAAAAATCTAAAAATTTCTGCATCGTAGGAAATTCATCTATTTTCAATTCCCTTTTCCATCCCCTTTTACTCTCGGGATCTAACTTTTTTTCTAAATTAAAAATCAAAACAGTATCCCAGTTGTCAACATTTTGACCTATTGCCTTTAATCCCCTTATATTTTTTCTTATTTCGTTTAAAAACTTAGTAAATTGCTCGTATGACTCTACTGACATTGAAGGTAATTCATATAGAGCCTCTAAATGGCTATAAGCAATAATTTTTTCATTTTCATAGGAATCCTTTAATAAATCCCAAGCATGTTTATAATTATTAGCAGTAACCTGCATATTGCTTATCAACTCTGCAGCTGGACCCGTTAAAGAACTTTTTAAATAATAAAATTTCTGGTAGGTATTTAAATTTGAATTGCTCTCAACTATTGATTCAAAAGCTTCCTTAAAGCTAAACCATTCTTTGCAACAACCCTCAAATTTTGGAATATCTATTGGAGCTAACTGAATTTCCCCAACTTTTGCTATACTACCTTGAGATTGCGACGCCTGTGCACATTGCTGTTGTTGGGAAGTCTGTTGGACATCCTGAGCGATTATATCCCTAGATTTGGCAACTATGTCAAAATATGAATCTTCCATAGTTGATCTTTCCGCCTCTTGGGCGTCCGACCCGTCAAGCTTTTCAATATGAAATTGAATGTCTTGGAAATCATTCCACCATTCACCGCACTTTTCCAACCTGGCTTTTACTTGCCCTAACTTATCCTGCATATACGTTTGCAAAAGCCCCCCATGTCTTGTTAATTGGCCTTTTAAAATGCCCCTTTTCTTTACCAGATCGGTCAATTCCATAGCCGAATAATCCATTATAAATTATAACAAAACAAAAATAGAATATAATATAATATTATAAGGGTGGCAACCCACAACAATCAATGCTCAGATAAGTTCACACCCCAACCCAACCGTAGATAAAAATTAGGAAAAATGGATATCAGTACTCACTTGCTCAGATTTATTTTGCCTTACAATATTACTGCCCTGGGACCTTTCCACTGGATGCCTTGTCGCAACTCCGCGCCGTCAGATTCGTCGTAGTTTCCGATGATTCCCAAATCCAAAATGCTTAAATACTTTGGCTAATGCTTGCCAATGCCCAAAATCCAATAATTACACTTGTCACTTTGTAAAATAGTTTAAACCTGGGTAGGAATTCTTATGTGCACAGCTTTCCGAACAACCATAAAACCGGCACTATCACTATACTTATACTTTAATGCTTTTCTGTTCGATAACTTTCGAGAACTATGCGGTTCGACTGGACCAAATGTTTAATCTATATTCGCTGGTAAATAAATACACGAACTCTTCGCTTAATAATGGACTGTATGTATTAATTATTTTAGCATTACATTAAAGAATAAAGTGACTATAACTATAACAAACAAAACTGAGACGTAAATCGTACGGCGAACAAAGGAATATAATGTCCCATATCAAAGGTCGACAAAATACCATCCCTCTTCTGTTATCTTGAAGTGCCCTCTTTTAGGCCAAATGTTCTCGCGTACAGCGTTGCCACTAGCAGCACCCCACGACCAGGCACTAAAGATGCTTAGAGGACATCATAACAGTAACCTTGCTTGCGTCCCGTTTTGCAAGTTTGTCGCTTCTTCGTTGCCTTGATGGCCTTCATGTCCCGGAACCTACGCAATGGTGAGCTTATTGTTACGACCGACCTCTTCAAGGGCACTTATGTAGTCTTTAACTAGTCTAGATCAACCTTGTGTGTACTAACTGCTTTTAAGGCGGCCTGACTGTCGGTGTATATGACTACCCTCTTTTTTCTAAAGTTTAGTATCTCTATCTGCATGGCGCAGTGTTGAATTACCGCCGCCTCTGCTTGAAACACTGTGTCTTGACTGCCCATGTTTATGGAGATATTTGACCTTGGTCCGTGGACCCCGGCTCCCATCCCTTTACTAGTCTTAGAGCCGTCGGTAAACCATGCCTGGTCTGTTTTTCTAGGAAGCCCACCATTCTTATCTGTTTGCAATTGCTACTAAAAAGGGTCTATCAAACTCATAGGAGTAGGTTGTTTCGTCTGATGGCATTTCGAAGAGATACTTGATCTCTTCGCTGTCCTCTAGTTTCCCGCTTGTGAGCCTTTCCCATTCCATATGAGGACATGTAATGGAGGTAGATTTAGCAGGACTTCCAGTGCTACAATTGGGGTTGTTCTCATCGCCCCCGAGACGCACAGACATTCCAGCCTTTGTACGCATTCTAGTTGCCTGATTGCATCGTGGCCTTTATGCCCCAGGCTATAGAGCCATAGGTTAGCATGGACCTTACCACCATTTTGTACAATCAGAGATTCAATTCGGGGCTCAGCCCCCAGTTTCTTCCGCAAAATCGCCTGCATGTGCATGCTCAGAAAGCAATTCTTGCTTTCTGAGTGATGTTGCTAAGTCATACCTTGGTCAAAAGTGACACCTAGGTATTTGACTTCCTTGGAAAAGGGAATTATTATCCCGCTGAGCTTTGGATTTTTCAGATCCTTTAACGCTCTTTTCTTTGTGAATGGGACTATTGTGATTTTTAGCGGATTAACTGACAGATCCTCCTCTTCACACCATTTGCTTTCTATGTTCAAGGCCTTTTGTGCTCTAATTGAAACATACCCCATATTCCTTCCCTTGACTACTGTGGCTAAGTTGTCTGCGTAGCATAGGCAGAAGTAACGGTCGTTTTCCATCTTGTCTAGTAGACTATCTACCAGAATAGCCCAGATCAGTGGTTATAGGGCATTTCCTCGGGGGCAGACCCTCACCACCCGCGCCGTAACCGTATCTGCACCTATGGTGGCAGTTATTGTCCTATACTTTAGGTTTGTTTGGATCCAGTTGCAGATGGTTGAGGGGATATATTTGTGTTTGAGTGCCTTAACCAGCGATTTGGCTGGAACGTCGTTGAAAGCACCCTCTATGTCTAGAATGGTGGCTAGTGCCACTCCCTTATCGTCTATTGCCTTCATCAGGAGTTTATTTAGAACGTCCAGGGCCGAATCTATAGGCTTTCCTGCTTAGTAAGCATATTGACGCTCGTTAAAGTGTTTTGTTGAGAGAATGTTGTCGCGGATATACCGATCGACTAGTTTTTCCAGTGTTTTTAAGCAGGAATTAAGTTAGACTTATTGGTCTGTATGACTTTGGCGTTTGGTCTGGTGTCCTGCTTATGTTTGGCAAAAAGACGATTTTTGCTCTTTGCCATACCGCTGGCGTGTGGCCCCACGCTATGCATGTTCTGAGTACCTTGCAGATGTGTAACAGAAGTATGTGCTGCCCGCTCTGCAACAGAACTGGGTATGTTCCATCTGGTCCGGGGGACTTATAAGGCTGGAATTCCCTTATTGCTCATTTAATTTTTTCAAATGTTACAATCTCGTTGGCCCTTTCCCAATCTATTCTTTTCTGGCTTTGTGGTTGGTTCTGGACTGCTCTGATTGTTTATGACTTTGGACCCTGGAAAATGTGTATCCGTTAGTAGTTCCAGAGTTTCTTTTGTGTAACTGGTAAACGACCCATCTGGTTTCTTTAGATGTTCAGCTTCACCCGCAGTACCTTCGACGGCCAGAAATTTGTACACTCTTGCGCACTCCTTTGTTCCTTATATCCCAACTCTGCTCAACCGAAGACCTAGACGGAGAAACAGAAAAGATGCAGTAGGCCAAAGGTGGAAGGAACGGAAAGGTGAAGGGAATGAGAATTGAATAAAAATCGAAATTTTCCGGTTAGACAAACAGAGGCAGGAATTTAATGGGCAAAAGGCTGGACAGACAGGACGAATAATAAACTACACGTTTTACAACAAAAATAAATGTTGGCCACCAAAACTACACTATCTCGCAATTCGGGACACAAATATTGAATTAGTTTTTACAATATACTCCCGGAGAGATTTATGCTCTACCCGGAGTCCGGAGGAACATCGGACAATCCGGAGGTTCCGGAACAAAAATTCCTGGTTGATAACCATGGTCATAGTTAGATATGTTCAATTAAGAAATAGTATGACGCTGCCATATTTTCTGACTTTTCTTCAAGCACCGTAAAATGTCTATTTTAAACCAAATAACCAATTCATTTTTACTGCAGTCGATTGCTGCTAAAGTTCAACTTAGTTAAATTCCAAAATATCACTGATTTATCACAACTAGGTAATCTCTTTGGGGAAATTGCCGTTAACTGCTCATTCATTGTAAAAAGGAAAACATTGTTATCGCAAAATTTTTATAAGATTGGATATGCCGAAGTCAAAAATAGTATCACCATCACCAGAGTGGCCAGATTTTCCAATTTTTCTCTAAACATATATATATTATAAATCGTATAAATGTCAGTTACATACGATAGTGACGGACCCTAAAACTGAAACAAATTTGCTCTTCTTTGCCTCATCCTGTACTAAATCACCGTGGCCCGGATGCTTCTCTCAAACACAATCTTTTATTCATTCGACCCATTTATATTTTCCAAATCAGAATTACAAATACCTTATTTCCAATACAGCACCATTACGATAATATCCCTTAGCGCAGGAGTTTATCTCGTTTTTCTTTTTGCTTTAAACATTTGAGAGCTTTTACATCTAAGGATATCATCATTTGGAACCAACAGTAGAATTGTTGAAAAGTTTGGACTTGTAAATAGTTATTTTCCTAACAAGTGCGCAAAGTGATACTTTTCCGCATGCAAAAACAAGTACAGAACGACGCGACGCAGAGTTCGGGTAACATTTTTAAAAATATATCCAACCATGAACAATCATTTTAAGAAAAATACGACGTTACCCGAGACTAACAACCGCAGAGAATCGACAAAAGCCGTCGGTCGGCACCTTTGAAGTTGGAGAGCCAAGTTCAATCTGTCATATGTGACAAATGACCGGTTTAATACACTGAGAAAAATGTAATGAAGGGAAAAGAAATGCTATACACCGATAAAACATGTAATTAATTACATGTTTAATATTTCTTTTATTAGAAATGTGTTATGAATAGTAGCTCTCTTTAACGGTTTAACTCAGAGCTTACTGGTTACTGATTTGTCGCGTTCTAACCTTTTTGAAGTGAATACTTCTTTGATCTAAGGAGAGTGATTTTTCTAGGTCCCATCACGACATGGTTTATGTTTTCGTCTCGCGTTACGAAATATTCGTATCGTTGATTGGACAACTAACCCAAACTAACCGAAAAATTTGGTTAGTTGAAAATTGTTTATAGCGTATCGGAACCGGCTCAAGTAAAGTAAGTTGAGACTAAGTGAAACTAACCCAAAGTTGATTCGACGACTAACCCAAACTAACCAAACCTATTAAAATTGATTATAACGTATCGGAACCGCTTCAAATGACTAAAATAAGTTGAGAATAAGTGAAACTAAC